>RYZW01001903.1:0-16252 GCA_004367215.1 Colletotrichum trifolii | reverse complement strand
TATATTTTAAGTAATTAGTTCTTTTCTAGTATATTTATTTACTCTAACTAGCTTTTTAGTATAAAAAGAATTAACATCAAATTCATCTTTTATTTTATTACTTATCTCTAGTAACTAGTTTCTCTATTAATTACTATTACTACTTTTTTAATATTTTCTTAAATCTTATAAACTAAAAGGTTTCTCTATTTATTTACCCATCTTTCAAATATTAATAATACTCGAAAAACTAAGTTATAATCTTTATTAAATAATATAAATAAAAAGAAAAAGCCTAAACACTTATCTTTAATAAAAAAAACTTAGGAACTACTTATATATATATTAGGGAAGTTAAATAGATCTTAAGTAATATAATAGAATAAGTAAACTAAATATAAATCTAAAGTTTATCTAGAGATAACCTATTAAGAATAAGTTATTATATAATATAAGTAATTTAATTATTTTAGTCCTATAATTTTTACCCTTTAAATATTAAAAACTAAATATTTAAGAGTAGTTTATCCTAGATATTTTACTTAAAAGTACTATATATAAGTATTATTAGATTTTAACTCCAGGAGAACTATCTTAAAATATAATTGAGAAAATAGAATACTTAGTAATTCTAAGATAATACTAGAAATACCTAAATAGACTATAAGATACTTTAAAATCAATTTATATTCGAGGAAAACAAAATTATACTTTCTAAATAACTATTTTATAATAATAAAATACTTAATTAGGCTAAACTTAAAAGTATAGTTTAGTTTTATATATTAGATCTTAGTTTNTTAATTAGGCTAAACTTAAAAATATAATCTAGTCCTATATACTAGATCTTAATTTTATCGAGAAAGAAAACTTCTCAAATAATATTAGTATAAAAGTTTTTAATATAAATAATATTATCTAATATTAAATTGAGTATATTCTTCCCCTTTAAATTATCAAAGATATTCTTAATAACTCTCTTACTTTATTTAACTATAAGAAAATCAGCTAAACTATATTAAACTAAACCTATTCCTTTACTAAACTTAAAAAGTCCTTTTTTAAAGAAATCTCTTAAATTAGTAATATAGACTACTTTATAACTATTAAAAACTATATTCTTTAAAAATATATAAAATCCTTAAGTAAATAAAAAAAACCCTAAGGGAACTTTAGATAACTTTTTAAAAAGAATAAGATTAAAACTAATATATATTAAATTAGAAAAGTAATTAGTACTACTAGACTTATTACTTTAAAAAGCTAATTTAGTTTCCGAGGTATCTAAAAACTCCTTAGCTTTACTAGTATACTTATTAGTATCTAGCTATCTTTTCTTAGTAAACTTCTATTATAAAATATAGAGTTTAGAGTTATTTATTTTATTAATTATATTATTTTAAATAGTAATAGATATCTAAATATTAGAAAACCTAATATATAAACTAGTAATAGTATATTAAATATACCTATAATCCTCTAGAAAGTATAAGTAGCTCCTAAAATTATATAAGTATTTCATTTTAGCTTAAATTATATCTAACTTTCCCACGAGAAAAACTATTATAGCTAGTATTTTACTATAACTCTTAATCAAACTTTTATTAGTATAAAATATAACTATGAAAGTCTCTCTATATTTAACTAAAATCATAATACCGAAATTTAAAGTCTCTCTCTAGAAAATATCTTAAAACTATATTATAACCCAACTAAACAAAATATATTAAATAAATACTTAAACCTATTCTTTAACTATAAGAGTTCTCTAGATCTCTAAGATATTATATATAACTACTTAGAAATAGATAGTATACTACTTATTATACTATACTAGACTAGAAATATTCAAATTAGCCTTTTTAAAGACTTTTTTATATTTAACTCTAACTTATTATTATATAACTAAATCATTCTAAGTATACTAATATTTCAGAACTTTCAAGAAAACTTAAAAAGATATATTATTATTATCAAAGAAATCTATTTAAATAAATATTAATAACTATTATCGGTAGTAATATTAACCTAAATCTAAATAGTATTATAATATTTCTTTATCTCTTTCTAATTAAATTCCTAAACTATTTAAAACTTAAAATCTATTTAGTAATAGTTAAAAACCCCTAAGGTAATAAGAATATAGGGGATAATATTTTTAGTCTTCTCTTAAGTAGTATTCTCTCAACTAAACTATTTATCAAGTTCAAATAATTCAAATATTTTCAAAATATTAAAAATAAATTTACTATCTAAATTAATATACTACTAGATATCTTAACTAGTTATATAGAAATATAGTATAGTATATTAAAAGTTGAAATTAGAACTATTAGATAACTTTACTATTATATCGAGGCTACTAGTAGTTAAATATATTATTTTTAAGTAGTAGGTTAAAGAACTAATAAGATAGATTAAAAAAATCCTATATATTTATTAATTATAAATAATTTAGAGACAATTAAATATAACTAAACTCATAACTATAATAAATAAATAACATGATATATAGTCTAAAAATAAATTATTAAAAAGTATATCTTCTTCTAATTAGAATAAAACATTTAAATATATATAAATAGAACAATTATATCTTATATAAGCTACCCGAGTCGTATAACAGCTAGCAGAGTCGCATAGTAGCCTTGGTACTATACATATTCTCACAAAAGTCTAGCTACCTTATAAATAATATACTAGTAATAAGTATAAATTTGATTTTAAGAGGGGCCGATAGCTCGCTCTCTACTACGACTATTAGTAGATATATTACCCCCTAAAATACAACTTTAGCCCTCCTACTCCCCTACTAATTACTATAACTAGCCCCTAGTTAATCTAAAACTAAACCCCTTATAGCTATAGTAGCTAGTATACCTACCCTATATTAACCTTTTCGTAGATAATAAATAACCGATAATTCTTTCTNACTAATAACTCCTTCTATAATAACTTCATACCCTTATACCCTTATACTTTCACACCTTTATAGTTATATATAATTCAAATATCTCGAGATATTTAATTATTACTAATTATAAGTATTCTATTTAAATATTTATTAGAATCTTAATATCTATAACTTTCATATCCCCTAAACTAAACTTTACTTACCCTTAAAATAAAACTTTATACTACTAATATAAAAATTCTCTACTACTAATATAAGCTAACTTATAATCTCTATATAAGTATAGTAAGATTTAGTTTACTCTTATTAGTAAATAATTTTAATATATTAATTATAACTAACTTATAAATAATACTTATATAAATATAGATATTCCTCATATAGTTAGATAGCTTTTAAAACCTCTATAATTATATTACTATAATACTCTAAAATATCTAGTAACTAGTATTATAGTAATATATTAATATTAAAATATTACTTAATTAATACCTAGTCCCCGATATTATTAGTTTAGTATAGTAAGTTATAGGTTAACTAGATGATTTTCTTTTAAATATCTATAGGTTATTTATTAATTATAGTACTTAGGATAATTTTATTAAAACTTATTTTAATAAAGTAATAGTTTTAGTTATAATAGTTATAGCTAGATATTTCTATACTTATTCTATATTTCTTTTTTTATAAATAGCTATATAGATTTCGAGGAGATTTTAGTTCTATTGTAAAAATATAGATATAGAAGAATAGTAAATTATAGAATACCTAGTTTTTAATATTCTATTTTATTCTATTTTTAAGAAATTTATAAAGGTTTTTAATCCTATAACTTTAATAGTTACTTTTAGCTATATATATTCAGCTTTAGTCTTAATAAAGTTCTCTATATATAGACTATTACTACGAAGTCTTCTACTATTATAGGGTTAAATACTAAAACTAGGAGTATTATTATCCACGATAATAGGTAATTTCATTACTATTTTAACTAGTTATAAGCTAGTATTAGTATAAATACTATTATCAGGTAAAATTTATAGTTAAATCTATATATTATAAATACTATTATCGGGTAAAATTTATAGTTAAATCTATATATAGGGTAAAAGGCTTAGATACTATTCTAGGTATAGAGTAAAAGTAATTAAATAAATTTAATTTTAATTATATAATTCAGTTTATACTCTTCCTTAGAATACCTAATGTTCTAATAGAAATATCTTAACAAAATCAAAGATTCTTTTTATTATTCTTAGTTATAAATATTATTACTAACTCTAAGTTTTGATTTCAATTAATCTCCATTTCCAATTAAATACTATTATCTTTATACTCTATTAACTAAATTCTTTTCCCTAATATTTTCCAATTTCCTATTAAATTTTAATTAAGGTTTTTATACTATAGAAACTTAATAGTATTTTCATAGCGGGTAGCTAAACTTTCGAATATATAGACTTTTTTATTAATAAATCGGCATGTTACCAAATTGTCTCCGTCGAAATACTAGCAATTGTTCCTAAGTATTCATAGTCGGGGTGAGCTATATAGGAGTTTCTAGAAGCTATTAATATAACGATTTTCTTTGCGGGACGACATCCTCGGCACCCTGTCCGCGAGCCCATCCCGCAACAACTAGATTCCTACGTTGCCCGACCACACCTGAGCGAGTCTTGCTACAAACGAAAGTGACGCCAACAGCAACAGTCGCTTTCGCCGTTGGCACTAGGTACCGACGACACTTGAGCATCGCCCACCGAACCGGAGACTCTGCTCTGCAAGATGGCTACGGTTGGAGGTCTGAATAATGCTACTGGCATGTTACCGCGCCCTGGCTAATCCCCCATTTAGCCATTTCACGCACATCCGCCAATGAGGTTAATGTCGCTTCTCCGGACAAGCTTGGCGCCGTTGCTGGCTCTGATCTGCACTATGCACCGCTGTTGATGACACACAGAGGTTTGTCACCAAGACTCGTCTCGACATCCCATCACTCAGCTATCTTTACACTTGTCCAGAGGCATTTTTCCTCCAACGACTAATGGACCTGCAAGGTGATAACGGTGCTGGGCTCCCGCAGAAGAGTAGCCTCATGCAAGATGACACCTCGGGATTTTATAGAGACAGCCGCGTCCGAAATCCTGTGCCCAGCAAGTTGCACGGCAAGACAGATACCAAAAATGGTAATTTTGGCGTCATGCACATGAAACTCAACACAACATGGGAAAGTCGAGATCGCGGCGCCGCAGCCAAGAGAACGAGCGAGGGCACACAATTAGCTGCCAAAATGGCCCAAACTGATCGATATGTTCACATCAAACGGAGCCGATTTGTGCGTACACCGAATGCTCTTACTGCGTCCACCTTGCCGTATTCTGTTGTCTCTCGGCCTAGAACCTCGCGCCTTTCCGAAGTCGAGATCAAAACCGAACGAGCCCGACTACTGACCTTGTTGCGGAGTCTTCACCCTAAGGTGGTGGTCGACCAGCTTTGCAAGGCGCTGACCTTCTTCGGAGGCCTGTCTGGGACACAATTGCTGGGCTCCTCTTCTTTCCCAGAGAGCGCTGAGTCCAACGGTTCGGGCTCTATGTTCGTTTGCTGGATGGCTGAGATCTTCCCAGCTCTCGCCCAAGCGATCCCGCGGCGCCCGAGAGGTCGACCCCGAGGAAGCAAAAACGCAAATGGGGGAAGAGATCGAGGTCTGAAAAAGCATGCTGGGCAGATTTTACAGCCTCAAAATTGCGGAAGGCCTGAAGAGGTTGACGCAGACGACAGTTGGGTCGACGTCGACGAAACCTTTACACTGATGGAAGATACAGTGATGGGCGCGAATGAGGTCATCTTTCAAAGCGGCACCGGCCCACTCAACAAAAGCCAGAGCTCGTTGACCGATCAAGTTCCTTCTGGCGGTGTGCCTGTGACCAAGCGGATCGGCGCTTCAACTGCCACGCTGGTCCCAAAGAAAAGGGGGAGACCCAAAGGGTCTAAGAATCGAGTCAAACCTAGCGGTACTCCGGCGTGCCGGAAGATGAGCGGTTATTCGACATCGAACATCAGTTCAGTCGAGGCAAATGATGTCCATGTGCCCTGCATTAAGAAGCCAAAATTAGGACCAGGCCGACCTAAAGGCTCTAAGAATCGACCGAAACAGCTGGCTTCCCCCGTAACTATTGGGTCTCACCAGATTTCCACTGCAAAACATGTGCTGAACCATCAATCACTTGCAGCCAGCGTTGGAACCGATATGGCGACAGAGCTGTTAAGTCCACATACCGAATGTCCAGGAGCTTTGGCTCTCGAGGTGGGTCCAAACAGGGTTTCGGAGATCAGGTTTCCGCCGAATACGACAGAGACATTACCCATCGAGCCTCAAGCTAAGCGACCTATGACGCAAACGAAAATCAAACGTAAAGGACAGACGCCCGTCGAGGATCTGGCTGTCAGAAATTCCGAGGCATACCGGACGGCCTCGGTGATCCCAAAAGATGGGGATGGCATGGCCCCCGACCATCGCTTCGCAGCGCACTCCAGAGCAAGTGAACGTCGCCCAAATATCGACAACGACGAAACCAGACTCTACCGACCACTTAAGAGAAAGAGGAAAGGCCATGAAGTACTTCACCGCCGTGTGGAACAGCCACAGATTCGCCATCTCGCCGTTACCACTGGGTCCTCCGCTCTCTCCGATCCTATACTAACAACTCAGTCAATAAATACTTGCGAGGGTTATGCTTGTCAAAATGATATTGACGTTAGCGCAATGAGTTTTGGTCAGACCATGATGCCCACAACCCACTCAACCCTCCAACAGGGTGTCAACCAGGAACAAGCTGTGCTAGGCATTAGCGAGAGACGCGAGGATTGCGCTGGAACTCACCGGAAGTCCGACTTGTCGTGGAAGGCACCTACACACCCCAGCACCATGGCTTCCTCTTCCCTCTACAGGCACTCAAAACAACGCCCGCACCATCAGCCTCAGCCAAAAGAACACAGGCCACATCAGCAACTTCAGTCACAATTCCTGGCAACGACGGGGCAGCAGCCTTCTCCTGCAACTTTTGGACGAATAACAACCACTCCCACCTCCAGCATTAATCACGAGCCTGACCCAACATCTCAGCGTTCGCCACGTTCCGCCCAATTGGTCACATCAGTGGCCAGTTCTAGAAGAAGTCACCGAAATGCCACTTCAGCAGAAACCCAAGCCTCGTATCAACCTCGCCAGATCCTCTCTTCGTCGGATATCGGGAGCATCTTATCATCCCAATATCCTAACCAACTTATCGAAATTCCCGGTGTCAAGTCAACAAGCCAAGCACATTCAGCGATGAACCATGATTTGTACATTTTACGGAGTGCACATGCGGAACCGCCGCCGTTCAGCTCAGCAGGCTCGTCGCACACTTCAACTCCAACCGTAAGCAACATGGCCGGCCTCGGTGTGATGGACTCGGCATCAAGCGAGCGAATGTACTATGTATTTAGGCACTAGCTTTGCCTCGGCTCCCCTCGGATAATACCCTCACTCTGTTGCTGATGTCCGTCCAACCTCGTTCGAATGGTTCGAGAGCCGTGTGCATTATTAAGGCAATTTCGGTCGATTCCTCGACCCTTCACCCACTATTGGCGTACGATGGTGGAAGGAGATCCCCTATATTTTAAGGAGAGTGCAAGAGACCTCACATGTACAAACATCTCTTACCTTTGCCATCGGAGGGGCAGGTGCAGTACGATTAAATGAGGAGGCGAGTGTAAGACGAAGAATACAGCGTCATCAAGATCGTATTTCTTTTCAAGTGGTCGCAGGCCAAATGTTAGACCGGAGTAAGGAGACGACGGCAAAGGCAGAGCTATAATCAAATACGGTGACAACCATGCGGTCAACCCTGACCAAACGCCTGTAAATGCTCAACATGCCCTCATCGTTCACCTCACATGCCCTCGACATGATCTTCCTCTATAGCTTCAAGCGGGGGACACACGGATTCTGGTGTGCTGCGTCCATACCACCATTCATCTTCCTCATCCATGCCGTCGTCTCGTATTAATTCCAACATCACTTGCGCGTTGCGCTTGATGTCCTGCGGGCGTTCCACAATACCGCGTTCAAGGATCAAAGCTTCTGCCGTCGCCAGCCAGATTTGTTGCAAACTCGGCAAATCTGCCAACATGCAGCGAACGTGTTCCAGTCCAAGAGGTCCCATGGGCATACCCGCCGCCAGGCTGGTATTGAACACGAGACTTTTTTCAATGGCATTGTCGGCCTCGTCGGCCGACATCGGGGTCTTCTGGTGTGTTGTCGACGCTTCATGGGAGGATTTTGGTGTGTCTTTAACCGACGGAGGATATCTTTTGCGCCCCAGACCCATTATGCCTCGGCGTTGCTTAGTTGCTGCTGGCTCCACCGGATCTCGGGCAATAGCGTTGTACCAAACATCTACAGCTCCTCTTCTGCTGTTATAGCCTTTGATTTCCCATAGCCTTTCAACTTGCCGTAAACCCCCAATACAGAGAATGGCGACGTGAACCTCATCTGAAGGCCTCTCTTTGAGATATCCTCTCAGTGATCTTTCAACTCGCCCGGCATATGAAGGAGGTCTCAAGCGCCGGCAAAACGAAGAAATGATGAGAGGGAAAACTTGGTGGACACGTAGTAGCGTTTGGTCGTCGTACATACTCATGATGCGGACCTCGATGGGATTGAGTGTGTACGGTTCGCGTTGAAGTCCTCGCCCACCATGTTCGAGTATACGTTGTAGATGTAGTTTCCTATATGTCTCAAAGAAGTGAAATACGGTGAACAGTAATGGAATAAGCCGCCGACGCATTCGTTCTCGTTGAGGGGCGAATTCGTGACGCTGAGCTTCGGTCGTTCTAAGAAAAATTTCCTTGGTAGCCCACTCGCACATCAAATAGGACAGTTTTGCGGCCACATGCAGACGGTGCCAAAGACCACACAGATGGTGAAAGTTGGCAGTTGTGAGATCTTTCGCGGGGTACAGACGCAAGGCGTAGGCCGGGATATGGTGATTAAGATGGTAACGAACAACGGGTGCTTCGTTCAAGGTAACGATGGCGTGCCAGGCTTTCGAGACTCGTCGAAGGTTGAGCACGTCGGTAAGGGGCAGCAGCGATATTACTTGGATCTGGAGTTCGGTTGGCAGTCCCAGGAATAATGGATTGAAAGGGGCCCTAGCGACCGGTCAGACGTTGTTGCGAAACTTGACTAGCACCGCGGGGCATAAGGGAACACGAACGCCTTAGTATTCGAACAGCTTTCAGTCTGTTCGAAGGCTTCACTCGGGACTGTCGAAGACTTGGAGTGAAGAATCGACACCTTGGATCTTAAAGCGAACAGGCGACTCTTTTCTTGGCGCCTTTGATCCGAGGGCCGTGGAAGTTCATGATCCACATCGCCTGCTTTGGGGGCTCGCAGTGGTAGAACAAAGGTCGAAGGTAATTGTGAACGTTGCAATTGAGAGGACGGCAGATTCGCTGCCGGCAATTGTGTCTCGCAGTTCTGAGCGTGGTTTGACTTAGTATCATTGCCTGCAAGTTGAGATTCGCTCAGGTGATTAAGCTTGCTGAAGTATCGCTCTGAGGCAAACTCGGTGATGTGAGGCGGATCCATCGTTACTCCTTTTGCCTTGCTGAGCTGTGGCATAGCCTTGTAGAGCTGGCAAGGCCAGGCAAGATAGCATACGGCCGCCTATTGGATATCTTTCAAAGCCTGTGAGAGCGGGGAGGCGTCTGAAATGTGATTGAAACGACTCCGGGTGTTCGCTGCTTAAACATGGCGGGGCATCGGGAAGCGAAGCTCAGCGAGGGCGACCAAGACTGCAAGTGCAAAGAAAAGAACCTGACTTGGGGACCAATCTTCTCTGAAAGCAAATAAAAGTCGAGATGCCAATGATGGTAGCCGAGATGTGTGAGGGACGAGGTAGGTATCGTTGGGAGTTTCAGCAACCGTTCCAAAGGGGGTGTACTTCGAGCAGGGCGGGCGCAGAAGCGGGAGTGAGCAGGTTACTGAACTGATTAACGGTTGTGGTGGGAGACGTCGACGAGTCGGCCGGCGCGATAAAGTGTGGATGTGAAGGGTGCGCACGCGGAAAAGTTGGAATGGGAAACGGGGAGTTGAGGGGAATCCAAGAAAGGCTAGGGGAGGTGGTGGGAGGGAAATTCTCATGGAGCACAGTGTGGCCGGCTGTCTTACCTCTCGCCGCATGGAGTCCGGCACGCCTTGGGTAGGCCCGGCTGGTGGTATGCAAATCAGAAGAAGGGAGACATAAGGCTTATCCGGCAAGTAGCTGGCTGGTGGTCGGGCAAGTGGCGCCAGGTGACCATAGTCCGACACTCCATATATCTATCCGCTTGCTAAAGTATAGAATATTCTATAAGTTAATAAGGTAGTATTTTATGATTCGTTTATTGTCTTAGAAGTAGTGTATCAAATATATATTAGTGATACTTATAAGTTTATTAGTAATTTATTAAGTAGAAATAATATATTATATATTATAAGTAAATATTAAAGGGAAAGACTAATAGCTCGCTCTCTATAGTAGATATATAACACCCTAAAGTATAACTTTAGCCTTTAAAGCTCTCTACTAACTACTATAACTAATCTCTAATTAATTTAAAATTAAACTCCTTATAGCTATAACTAGTATACTTATTTTATATTAACTTATTAATAATAAATAACTAATAATTTCTTTTATAATAATCTTATACTTTTATACTTTTATACTTTCACACCTTTATACTTTTATAACTATATATAATTTAAATATCTCAAGACTTTCAATTACTACTAACTATAAATATTCTTTTTGAATATTTATTTTAATCCCAATACTTATAATTTTAATATTTCTACTAAGCTTTACTTACCCTTAAAACAAAACTTCATACTACCAATATAAAGATTCTTTGTTATTAATATAAATTAACTTATAGTTTCTATATAATTATTATGAGATTTAATTTACTCTTATTAGTAAATAATCTTAAAATACTAATTAAGTATAGTTAATATATAAACAAGATTTATGAAGATATAAATACTTCTAATATAACTAAATATCTTTCAAAATGTCAATGATTACATTATTATGATATTCTTAAATAGCTAATAATTAGTATGATAGATAAATATTAGTATTAAGATATTTATAATAAATACTTAATTTCTAATATTATTAACTTAATATAGTAATTTATAGAATAATGAAATAATCTTATTCTGAATATCTATAAGCTATCTATTAATTATGATATTTAGAATAGTTTTATCAAAACTTAATCGAATATATTAATAAGTTTCATTATTATAGTTATAACTATATACTTCTATATTTATGTTATAGGTATTGTTTTATAAGTATTTATATAGATTTTATTTAGATTTTAGTTCTATTATATACATTATAAAAAAGTAATAGATTATAGAGTACCTAACTATTATATCTTAAGATAAGTATTCTATTCTATTATTAGAAGCTAGCTATAAGAGATATTTTAGTAGTATTTAAATAGAGTTATAATAAACTTGAAGAATTTATACTCAAAATAAAGACCTTTTACTAAGTTATAGGAATAGTAGTTTTAAAGAACCTCAATCGTAATATCCTATATAAGCTTTAAGGTTTAGGTTTATAATATAGCCCTTATTATTTCTCTATTCTATTACTATAGTAATAATTACTATTAATAGCTTTAATAATATACCAGTAACTTCTAGCTACTTAAATTAGCTTAACTAATTAGAAAAATCTATTTAAGATATTTCT
Source organism: Colletotrichum trifolii (assembly GCA_004367215.1). Classification (NCBI taxonomy): domain Eukaryota; kingdom Fungi; phylum Ascomycota; class Sordariomycetes; order Glomerellales; family Glomerellaceae; genus Colletotrichum; species Colletotrichum trifolii. Next base: position 4,561 of record RYZW01001903.1, on the reverse strand, counting down.
TTTTTAATATTACGAATATTAGATAGTTTTACTAATAAGAAAATTTAAATATTACGAATATTAGATAGTCTTACTAATAAGAAAGTATATACTATATTTATTCTTAGTGATCTTATACTATACTTCCTTTTCTATTAACTTATAAAAAATCCCTTTTTCCTTCTTTATATAGTTTTGTTTTGTTTCCTCTAGAATTCTATAACTTCTTATTTTATACTTACTTTAATACTACTATTTTACTATTCTTTTACTTTTATGTTTCTTTTTTATATTCTTTCTATCATTATATTTACTATTATTATTACTAACTCTAGATTCTCTCATAATAAGTCTTCTTATTGTTATAACTTTTCTAAGCTTATTACTTACATTTATAATAACTATATTATTAAAAGTAATTCTAATAATAAGAAGAACTAGGTTACTAATATAATTATCTATATTTATTCTAATTATTACTCTAAATATAACAAGAGTAGTTTCCCCTCGATTTATATATTAAGCTATAGCTAATCTTGTTATAAATATTTGATATTAAAGAATAACTATAAATAGAATTCCTACTTTTTATTACTAGTCCTAAACTATATATTACTAACTATCAAGTTAACTATTTAATTGTAATTAGTGTGTATTACATTACTTTTATAGTCCTTACTAGTAATAAGAAAAGTACTACTAAAAACTACTATATTTCTTTTTTTAGAGTTTTCTATTATAGTTTAGTATTAAAATAAATATTTCTATGATTCTTAGTAAGTAACTTTAATTTATATTACTATCATATTTACTATTCGTTCTTCTTATACTAAAAGTATTCTTATATTTACTTTGATTTCTACTTCTAAATAGGTTATTACTAGCTTTAGTAGTACTATATAAATAATAATAAATCTTTCTTTGTTCTTTTTCTTATTTTTATTATATTAATTTGTTTACAATTAAATACTATAGTATATTCTAGTAATTATACTAGATTTTATTAATATTATAACTATATCTTTAGCTTTATGAATATTAGCTTACCTATCTGGTATTATTATATAATTACTACTTTTTATTAATATTAATAATACTATACTTATAAATAAGTATTACTTATTATTATTCCTAATAAAGAAGAGGAAAAAGAATAAGATAATGATAAAAAAGAAAAAGAATACTAGGAATATAAATAGAATATTAGAAGCTAGCTACGAGATATTTTAGTAGTATCTTAATAGTATTATAATAAACTTAAAAAGTTTATACCTAAAGTATAAACTCTTTATTAGATTATAGGGGTAGTGGTTATATAAAACTTTAATATTAATATCCTATATAAGCTTTAAGGTTTAGGCTTATAATATACATCTTATTATCCCTCTATCCTATTACTATAGTAATATATAATACTAATAACTTTATAATATATAAATAACTTCTAACTACCTAAGTTAACTTAACTAATCAGAAGAATCTATCTAAAATACCTCCCCTAAGTATTACTAATATTGGATAATCCTACTAATAAAAAAGTTCAAATATTATTAATATTAGATAATCCTACTAATACAAAAGTTCAAATATTATTAATATCAGATAATCCTACTAATAGAAGAATTCATATTATGTTTACTTTAAATACTCCTATACTATATTTTCTTTTCTATTAATCTATAAAAAACCCTTTTCCTCTTTTTTATATAGTTTTATTTTCTTCTCTCTAGACTTATATAACCTTTTATTCTACGCCTATTATAATACTACTTTTTCGCTACTTTTCTACCCTCTTTCCTCTTTTCTTATTTTATTTATTATTATATTAATTACTACTACTACTAGTTCTAGACTTCTTAATAATAACCTTTCTTATTATTATATTTCATCTAAACTTATTATTTACACTTATGATACTTATATTATAGAAGGCGATTCTAATAATAATAAAACCTAGCCCCCTAATATAGTGATCTCTATTTATCTAAATTATTATTCTAAATAAAATAGGAGTAGTATTACCTATCCCTATATACTTAGTTATAGCTAATCCTACTACTAATCCTTAGAATCAAAAAGTAAGTATAAGTAAAGCTCCTATTTCTTTACTATGAACCCTAAGCTATATACTACTAATTACTAAACTAATTACTTAATCGTATTTAGTAATTATATTATAACTCTTATAGTTACTATTTCCTCTAAAAGAAATAATATTAAAAGCTACTTTACTACTATCCTTTTACTAGAGTTTTGTACTATAATGTAATACTATAATAACTATTTCTATTATACTTAATAAGTAACCCCTACTTATATTACTACTATACTTACTACTCCCTCTTCCTATACTAAAAATACTTTTACTTCTATTTTTGCTTTTACCCCTCAATAAGTTATTACTAGTTTTAGTAGTATTAAATAAATAATAATAAATCTCTCCCCCTCTCTTTCTTTATTTTTATTATACTAATTTCCTTATAATAAAATACTATAATATATTCTAGTAGTTATACTATACTTTATTAATATTATAGCTATATCCTTAGCCTTATTAATACTAACTTACCTATTTACTACTATTACATAATTATTATCTTTTACTAATACTAATAATACCTTAGTTATAAATAAGTATTATTTATTGTTATCCCTAATAAAGAAAAAGAAGAAGAGGAAAATACTAATAAAAAGAAGAAGAATTCTATAAATATAAAGAAGTATAGGATAATATTAATTCCTTTATTTAATTTATTTATTTAATACTTAAAAAGTAAGTTTAATAACTAGTTATATATATTTCCTAGGAAGTATTATATTCTTTAATTTATAGCTTATCTAACCTTTTGCTATTAATAAATTAATATCAAATTATTATTCTTTCTAATATCCTCCCGCTTAACGTAGTAGTTTAACGTCTAGCTAGCTTTTACTATCACGGTAGGAGTAATAGGTTCGAATCCTACAGCGGGTAAGCGCGACCGGTAGGTATATATATATATATACTTTCCGATTACGTAAACTATATATAGTAACTACTACTAACTATTAGCTTTTACTACTACTATTATTAATAGCTAGTAACTACTAATAGTAGCTAGTAATAGTTACTACTAGCTAGCTAGTATAAATATTATATAACTATAATCCTTAAAACGTAACTATGATAGATATAAGACTATACTTTCCCTTTATATAATATACCTTCTATATTTGTTAGCTATTATATTAACTAACCATATTATTACTACTTGAGGTTTTCTCTATTTAAATGATTCCTCAGCCCTAGTATTATCTATAGAATTTATAAAGTAAGAGCTAACTACTAGGTATAGCTTCCTTTATAGGGACCCCGAGAAACATATAACTTTAAATAGATCAGAGACCTTCAATACAACCCCATTCTTTCTAATATCTTTATATTATAACTTTAATTATAAAATAATTTTATTATCAGTAAAACCCTCTCAAAGTTTCTATATCAGAATATTATAACTTTTCTATTTAACTAATATATTATAGTTATATCCTTATCTTAATATATTCTTTACTATAAGTATGTCTTTCATATTATATTCCTCCTAAATTTTACTATTTTCCTTAGTAGAAACTAAGATAGAATTAAAGTATATATCTATATATTACTATAATAGTAATAAGTTATCTTCTACTTATTTAATAAAATTAATATTAAGTATTAAATTATTATTTATTTAGTTACTTTTACTCTATACCTAAAATAGCATCTAAGCTCTTTACCTTATATATAGATTTAACTATGAATTTTACCCGATAATAGTATTCATACTAATACTAGCTCGTAACTAGTTAAAATAGTAATGAAATTACTTATCATTATAGATAATTATACCCCTAGTTCTAATGTTTAATTTTATAGTAATAGAAGACTTTATAGTAATAATGTATATAGGGAAAGCTTTATTTAAGCTAGGGTTTAGTATATATAGTTAAAAGTACTTACTAAAATTATAGGGTTAAGAACTTTTGTAAATTTCTTGAAAATAGAATAAAATAAAGTATTTATAAAAACTAGGTATTCTATAATTTATTACTTTTCTGTATTTTTTATAATAGAACTAAAATCTCCTCGAAATTTATATAGTTACCTATAAAAAAAGAACTATAGAATAAGTATAGAGATATCTAGCTATAACTATAATAACTAAAGCTATTACTTTATTAAAATAGGCTTTAATAAAATTATCCTAAATATTATAATTAATAAATAATTTATAGATATTTAAAAGAAGATTATCTAGTTAATTTATAATTCACTAAATTAAACTAATAATATTTAGAACTAGGTATTAATTAAATAATACTTTAATATTATTATAAGCTATGCCTAGCTAGTTAACTCTAGCTCTACCCGAATCCCGACAACTATATCTAAGAAGTTAGGTACTAGTAGGCTACTAGTAGGCCCCTAGTACTACTTTTAAATAGACTTTTCATACTTTTTATAAAAACCTCTCTTTTACTCCTTAATTCTAAATAAATAATATTTATATTCCTTATAGCTAAATTATAACCTAAGTCTAGCCTTTTATATATTTAGAAC
>RYZW01001902.1:6159-16257 GCA_004367215.1 Colletotrichum trifolii | reverse complement strand
TAGTATACTTTAAAGGTTTTCTATATTACTTTTACTGAGATATTTAGTAAGAAATAAGTAATATGAAATATTATAGTAGTATTAATAATATAGAAAATAGGGTAGTTATTAATATAGATAATATCGACGATTACTTTAAAGTTAAACTTGATATTTCCTTATATAATAAAATAAAAATAGGAAAAAGTAGTATTATATATCTAGTACTAGTAGTAGTACTATTCGAAAGCCTTAAAAGTATAGTATTTAACGGGATATCTTACTTTAGTAAAGATATTATAGAAATATACTATAGCTAGGTATTTGAATTAATAGTAAAGTTTCTATATCTCTAACTCTATAAAATAAGTAGAGGTAAGCGTTTTCTCTTTATTAAAGAGTATTTATAGATACCCCTATTTTCGAATAATAAATATAACTTTTTTACCTTAATAAAACTAGTTATATATATTATTAAATATTATATTACAGTAATCTATATTTACGAGGTAGAATAAGAAAAAGGTATTATATAATACTATATAAAACATAATAATACTAAGTAGTATAGGAATATTAACTATTCTAAGTATTATAATCGGGGTAGTACTACTAAAATAGATTATAATTAGTTTACCTTATAGAAGTATAAGGGTTATAGAAGGGTTAACTATCTATTTAAAAGCTATAAATTAGGAGTATTTAGTAATTAAGAAGTTAGTAATACTTAAGTTAAGTAAAATCTTTTAAAAGATAGTAGTTAAGTAATAGCTTTTAAGTATAAAGGTATATATAAGGGTTATATCTATATTCTTAATAATCTTAGGGGGAGTAGTATTTACTTTAGTAAAAGTATATAATACTACTTAATTTTAGAAGAATCTAGTAATTTTACTTCTATTTATAGTAGTAGGATTATTACTGAAATATAATATAAAGAACTATCTAGAAGTATTAAATATTATAAAGTTAATAGGGGTATAGTCCTCGAAGTCATACTATATCTAATACTAAATAATAAGCTCCTTATACCTATTATCTCTTAAAAGTACTTAGAAGTTATTATCAAAACTATTAATACTTTTATATTTAGTAAGAAAAATCTAGTATACTATCTAAGTATACGTTATTAGATTAGTAGTTAACTAATACCTATTATATAAAGTATACTACTCCTTAAAAGTATACTTTATTAACTAGTAACTTATTTTTAAAATATATTATTCTTTAAAAATATACCTTATTAACTAGTAACTTATTTTACTATATATATAATACTTCTTATTAATATAAGTATATATAGAAGCTAGGGGAAAGTAATATCTACTCTAAAATAATAAGGAGTAGCTAGAAGTATAGCTATAACTTTAAGTATTACCTCGAAATATATTATATATATAGTTAGTCTAAAACTATTCCTTAAGTATATTATTATTATTTCTATTACTCTAAAAATATTATAATTTTTAGAATACTATAATATTACTTATAACTAAATATAACTAGTTATAAAAATTCTAGGAAATTAATATAGGTTTAAAGAATACTAACTAGTATTTTAGTATACTATAGTATATNTTAGTATAAAGCTGAAAAATACTAACTAGTATTCTAATATACTATAGTATATACTTATAAGTTAGTTATAGAAAGCTTTATTAGTATACTAGTTAACCCTAAATATCTTTTAAAAGTTAATAAGCTTTATAATAAGTATTTTAAGTATTTCTTTTTTATTCTAATTAGGGTTTTTAGTTATTATATTCCTAAGAGTAGTATTTTACTAGTTAGAGAAATAAATCTAGTAGATTTTATTATTTTTGAAATATTCCTGAATATATATAGTTATCTAATTAAAGTTAAGGTTTTAGCTATAATATATAAGGTTATTAAAATAAAAATCGAGAGCTTAATCTTTTAGTATAATAGAGAATATTCTAGTGTATATATATTATAGGATACTAAGTTTGAAATAATAGTTATAAAAGATATTAATTTTAGTTTTGAGAATATTNTTATATAAGCCTCTACTATACTTTATACCTTTATTATATAACTTTATAAAGTTTATAATATATTTAGTAAACGAGTTTTTAAATAGAAGAATAGGGGAAGTATAAGAGTAATATTTAGGATAGGGATACTATATATTACTATTATCTTAGTATACTTCTTATTAGTAAGGGGTTTCTATACTATTTTCCTAGTAATAAGAATTTACTATACTATATTACTTGGGGATTAGTAGTCCTACTAGTAGTAGTAGAAGTTATATATTATATATAGGTAATAGAAAAAGCTAGGTATCTCGCATAAGTAGTTAAAATTACTAGGTATATTATATAAGGTTTTTAGATATTAACTAGGCGTTAATTATAGGTATTATAGTTTTACCCTTAGGTTTAATAGTATAAGAAAGTATCTCGATATCTTCTATTTCGAGGAAATTATTAATTTATTTAGAATAGTTTTTAATATTAGTCTTAAAGCTTGAAGTCTACTTCTTTATCTTATTAATCTTATTAGAAGTCTAGAAAATAAAATACTTATTCTAAATAAGTTAATATAATACTAAATAAATCTTCTCTCCTAATTTATTAATTTTAATCTTATAGTTAATAAAGAAATCTTAGAAATAATAGATAATATATTTATAGATAAGTTATTATATTATTATAAGCTACTTATCGAAATCTATCCTAAAATAATTAAAAAGCTTATACTTATAGATCTCTAGATATTTATATTAAGAGATATAAAATACTATAAAAATAGTAATAGCTTTAGTATTTATTTATATAAAGTTATTATGGTTGATTTTAAAGGGTTTTCTAAATAGATCTATATTAATAAATAATTCAAGCTAGTCTAGGATTATATATTTACTACTTAGAATTATCTAGGCTATTACCTAAACTATTAGTATACCAAGGCTTACTTTAATAGTTAGATTCAAGTATAGTTTAGATATATTAATAGGGGGGGTATAGGGGTATTAAAAGGGGGATAATTTTCGAGAAAGTATAGGGGTTTCGAGATATTATATAGGTTTCTTAAGTATAGGAAATATAAAATATTATAAATCTTATATACTATATGTATCTAGTAGTATTTTAAAAGGTATTATATTCGCTAAATACTCCTTAGTATATATTAAAAAGTATTTTTTAAGTTTACTTCTTTAGTATTTCGTAGAATAAAGTTAGTATATTAATTTAAAAGCGCTTTACTAGGGATAAAAGTAAAAGTAATATCTATAAGGTATCTAAGTTAATACTTATAATCTTACTTTATATAGACCTTAAGTAAGGTTTATAATCGCTTTTTTTCGCGTGAAAACTTTACTAATCTATAGTATAGTAGTAATAGATAAGTTAACTACTAATTAGTATTAATTTATCTAGAAGGTAATATATACTATATATTATCTCGTTATATAGGTATAAAAGGGTCTAGTATTTATTATTATTATTATTATATTATATACCTATATATAAGTATATAAAGCTTTAGATCTATAGAGTACTNAAGTATATAAAGCTTTAGATCTATAGTATATTATAGTACTTAGTTATAGCTAGTAATAGGTATTGCTAGGGGGGATAAGGGTATACAGCTACGTATACTTTACGCTTATAGGGTATATAGATATATATACTGAATTGTGTATAGAGGCGTATACGCCTTAGGTATTAACGTATACTTTGCGGTATAGCGTTACCGACAAATAAGAAGTAATTATAGCAGTCTATAGTTTTATATCTATATAGTAATTACTTTAGAGTTTTATAAAGTATTGAAAACTATAAAATCCGTATTAATAACTATTCTAGAATTACTTATTATATTCTTCTATAATCCTATTTATATAGATAAAATTATAGAGAAGTAAGGAGTTTAGGTATCCCTAGAAAAGGCTAAGTATAAAGAATAGATAAAGTACTATATTAGAGTAATTAGGAAATCTTTATTTAAAACTACTTTTCTAGCTAGTATTTTTAATTACTTTAAGATATTTTAAAGTATTCCTATTTATAATTATAAAGTTTCATAAATAGTTAACTAAAAGGGGTTTTAGAGGTTTAATTGTCTTGAGGATTCTAAGATGTAGATATTAGGATATCTAGTAATGGATTTTTGCTATAAAGTAAATTAAATATTAGAAAGTATTTAAAGTATAGGGGAATAAGGGTCTTTATTCTAAGAGTTTTATAGTAGAAATTATTACTATTATTTATTTAGTTACTTTTACTCTATACCTAGAATAGTATCTAAGATCTTTACTTTATATATAGATTTAACTATAAATCTTACCTAGTAATAGTATTTATACTAATACTAGCTTATAACTAGTTAAAATAATAATACAATTACTTATTATTACAGATAATTATACGCCTAGTTCTAATATTTAACCCTTAAGTAGTAGAAGACCTTGTAGTAATAGTCGGGGAAAACTTTATCAAGACTAAAGCTTAATATATAAAACTAAAAATAACTACTAAAGTTACAAAATTAAGAACCTTTTTAAATTTCTTGAAAATAGAATAAAACAGAATACTTATTTTAAGATATAAAGATATAAAAGCTAAATATTCTATAATTTATTATTTTTCTATAATCTTTATAATAGAACCGAAACTTCCTCAAAATCTATATGGCCACTTATAAAAAGATAATTATAAGATAGGTATAGAAATATCTAGCTATAACTATTGTTACTACGACTATTAATATATTAACCTGAACTTTAATAAAATTATTCTGAATACTATAATTAATAAGTAGCTTATAGATATTTAAAAGAAAGTTATTTAATTATCCTATAAACTACTCTACTAAGCTAATAATATTAGAGATTAGGTATAGATTAGATAATACCCTAATATTAATACTTTACTATAATATTAGGTATTAGATATTTTAGAATATTATAATAATATAATTATAGGGGTTTTAAAAGCTATCTAGCTATACTAGAAATATCTGTGTTTATATAAATATTATTTATATATTAGCTATACTTGATATATTAAGATTGCTTACTAATAATAGTAGGCTACGTCCTACTATACTTATATAGAGATTACAAATTAACTTATATTAGTAACGGAGAACTTTTATATTAGTAATATTAAGTTTTATCTTAGGGGTAAGTAAAGTTTAGTTTGGGGGATATTAAGGTTGTCGATATTAAGGTTATAATAAATATTTAAATAGAGTACTTATAGTTAGTAGTAATTGAATATCTCGAGATATTCGAATTATATATTAATAGCTATAAGGGTATAAGGGTATAAAAGTATAAGGGTATAAAGTTATCGCGGAAGGAGTTATTAGTTATTTATTATTAAAAAGGTTAACACGGGGTAAGTATACTAGCTATTATAGCTATAATAAGTTTAGCCCCGGATTAACTAGGGGCTAGTTATAATAGTTAGTAGGGGGAATAGGAAAGCTAAAGTTATATTTTAGGAGGTAATATGTCTACTAATAGTCGTAGTAGAGAGCGAGCTATCGGCCCCTCCTATTACTGTTAATTATATTTTATTTACTAGTATTTATTTATCTATATACTCAAGTAATAGTAATAGTCAAATAGGCTTATTTTATCAGTTATACTAAATTATATTCTTAGAGTAAGGTTAGTAAAACTTTTATAAAAAACTTGAAGATTCTTAGGTATTACTAGGTTTATACTTATAAATTTAATAAGTATAAGTATTTCTTGAAAATGAAAACTTATCTAGTTATTCGTAGAGATTAATAACTATAAAATAGCTATAAAACCTATATAGTAATTATAATAAGTATATTCTTTTAAATCTTTATAGTAATAACTAAGTATTTTAATCTTAAACTATTCTAATATAATATAGTTAAGATTTTAATATATATAGTATGTAATAAAGCTATTTATATAGAGATATTACTAAGTTATTCAATAGTAGGTAAGATCTACTATTTAAATAAAATATTATATATTTTTAGAGGTTTCCTTCTTTCTAGTAATATTACTTAGAAGTAGGTTTTAAGTATTTTAGTTTTAAACCTATTATAGGAAAGCTATATTACTAATTTCAGAAGTATAGTATCTTTTTAATCTATACTAATAACTATATATTCTTTTTCTCCTTAAAAGATATTTCTTAAGTATTTATATTATTAGTAGATTTTTACAAGAAGCATTATTTTGAGGGAAGTAAGGATTTATAGTAGGTTTTTAGTATTAAGACTATTCGACATTAAATAGTATAGTAGTTATAGTTCTTATAAGTAGAATATATTAAAAAGTTTTTTTAATACTTTATGAGAGATATATAGTATATTAAGTAATTCGAAGCTCCTCTGAAATTTAATAAACTCTTTTTATAATATAATTAAGTTTCCTATATAGAGATTAAGTATTATTAATAGGATATTAGTTTTGTGAATTATATCACAGTTTTAATAAGACTGGATATTGCTTTTATAGTAACCTAATTATTATATTTTAATTAAAACCTTTTAGATAATTACTATATAGAAGTTCAATAAGTAATATAATATTTCAGTACAATAAAAAGTTTCTATTTGAAGTTTAACTATAAAGTTATTGATTCGTTTGATAGTTTTATTATTATTATAAATATTAGTTTTATAGATAATAGTAATAATTAAAAGAGTTTTTAAATATATATTATATAATATTTGAGTATAAGGATATACCCTATAGCCTATATAGAGAGCTAGGATAGCTAGGATCGGATTAACTATATAAATATAGATTTAATAATATAATAGCTTTAGGCTACTATAGGATAAAAACCCTCTTATAGCTATTACTAGTTAGCTTACTAAGTTAAAATTTTATAATTTACAGAAACTTACTTTTTACTATTACTTTTTCTTTTACTAAACTTTTAGCTATATACTTTCATAATTCTTTACTTTCTACGTTCTAGAAAAGCAAGGCTAGGATTTCAGTAATAGCTCTATTATGACGAATAACTAGTAAATATATAGTAGTAATAGTACTAAAGATTATAGTCGCCAAATACTCAGCGGAAAATTCGGTATCTTAAATAATATCTACCGAAAGCTCCGCTAAACCTACCACTATAGGCAAACATATAATAACTATATCACCTAAACATATAGTACCTATATACTTCCTCAAACAACAGTCCTCTTTTATAAAAATAATATCAACCTAGCTTTCTAGTAATAAACCTATACTATTAATTCCCGAAACTATTAACTATAAAAATTACTCAAAACCCCCTAATTACCTATATAGATTCTTTTACAAAAGTATTACCTTATATAAAATCGAAGATTAGCTAATAGCGATTTAAGATAACTATACTCTATACCTAAAGACCTCTAGAATACATAAGATTTAATAAACTATAACTAAGTTAGTATATAACTTAAAGACCTAGTAGTATAACTACTATTATATACTATTACTAGACCCTATATAAGCCGATTTTATAGTATTTGTTTACTATTTATTAACTAACTTTATATTATAAAAGCTTTACCTCTATAGTATACTTTATATACTTTAGTATAAAAGCTAGTTTTAACTGAAGTTTTATACTAAATAGTTAACTATCTATAAAACCCTAAATACCCCTAAACTAGAGGTTTCGAGGCCTTATACTTTCGTATTCTTCTATTACCTCGAAACTAAACTTTAATAATATTTGTAATACTAGAAATTTAATTACTAAATATTTAAAATAGTAATCCTAGTAACTAAGTATTTATAAGAAATATTAAAGCTTTACGAGGAAAGCTTTAGTAGTATTAGGAATACTACTACTACTAAGGAGTTAGTACCTAAATACTATAAAGAGATAACGAAAAAGCTATACTTAGAAAAATATAAGTACCCTAAAGGCTACCCCTTATACGAAGTATATAGTAAGTTAAGCTATACTATAGCTACTTATTACCGTAACGAATTTTATATATTCTACTAGAAACTAAGCTACTTTACAAAAGTTTACTACAAGCACCTTACTACTAAGGACTCACTAATAAAAAGTCCCCAGAATTATATAAAACTTAGAATTATATAGTATAGTAAAAATACCCTAGAAAATAAATAACCTATTACCCTACAAGGGTTTACTATAAATGCCTCACTAAAAGCTTACTAAAAAGTCCCTAGAACTATATTAAACCTAGGAAATAACTTACTAGCAAATATACACCGATACTTTAATAACCTAATTAGCTATAAAAAGCCTTATATACCTAATTAGTAATAGGAAACCTTATAGAGAGTATTACTAATATAGGAAAAGGTTAGATACCCTAGGTTTAGCTTTAAGGATTTCTATTTAATATACTATAACCTTACTAATATAGGAAAAGGTTAGATACCCTAAGAATTACCCTAAAGATTTCTAGTTAATATACTAAAACCTCACTAATAAGCAGGAGACCTCGTAGGTTAATATACTTACAAGAAATACTATTAGCTTAATATAGCAATAGGAGCCTTATATATTAATATACGTATAAGATAAATAACCTTTATATATAAGAACATATATAAGAGAACCCTTATATATTAATATATATATAGGAAGAACTCTTTTTATTCTTATAATTACTAAACAATTAATAAATAGCTAGTAAAACCATTTTCGAAAAGTAACTATATAGTATTTATAAGCCTTAAAACCTAAGGCTTATAGAGGGGGGGATAGTTATAAAGATATACTTTATAGTTTATATAGAAAACTAGGATAGCTAGGATTAGATTAACTATATAGATATAAATTATATAATATAGTAATTTTAAACTACTATAAGATAAAAACCTTCTTATAACTACTACTAGTTAACCTACTAAGTTGAAATCTTATAACTTATAGAAACCTATCTTTTCCTATTACTCTTTCCCTTACTAGGCTTTTAGCTATATACCCTTATATTTAGAAACTTAATAGTATAATAAACTAATAAATAAAATATTATTACTATATTAATAACTAAAATAGATTTCTAAAACTATTTTAAGTTATTTAAAGAATTATTTTTACTAGTTATTTTACTACTATGGTCTAAGTAAACTTTATAATAAATATATTTTGTAAAAGTAAAATATATAACTTTCGCATAGTTATCTAAATTTAGTAGAATAACTAGTAAATAAGATATTTTATAATAGCTGAAATAGTATAATTATTTATAAAGTTAAAGTATATAGATAGTTATAATTACTAGTTATAGTAAGAAGTTTAATAAAGATATGTTAATATTAAATATATATTTTTAGGAAACTTTATAGTTAATAGTTTTATAAAGTTTCTCTAGAACTACTAATTCGGCGTTTCTAAATTTTGGATTAATATAAGAGACTAGTTAAACTACCTGAAATTAATAATAAGAGGAACAACTTTAAGAAATTAGGAGTATTGGAGGTATAGAGATACTTAAAGTATTTCCTAGTGAATAAGAAGTACTTGAATAACTTGAAAATAGCGCTATTTTCTTTATTATAAGGGTAAAAGTTTAATAGGAGTGTTAGGGTTATTAAAGAAGTTTCTTATAAAATATATATAGAGGGTTAAACTAGTATTATTCAAAAAGCTAGCTTATAAGTAAGCTTTTCGAGGTTAGAAAGGTATATTAGGAATAATAGGTTTAAGAGGTAGAGTTTTTGCTAAGTAAACCTCGGCTAGTAGTACTGTTTTTAAAGGCCTCGCTTTATTTAAATTACTTGAAATAGCGCCTCGCGTAGTATATATAGCTATGTTTAGTTATATATAATATATACTAGATTTTACCCGTGATGTGTATTTAATAATTAAGAGTTTTATAATACTAAAGAGCTACTAGGCTAAAAAGTATATATTCTACTAAATCTATATATCTTAACTATTAAGATATTAATTAAAAATATTTCTTTTCTAGTTTTTAAAAAGACTAATTAGTAGTTTACTTAGTATAATACTTTTTAAGTAGAAATTAAAGCTTATCATTTATAAAATTATTTTAACTTTAAAATAATTATTTACTAAATTTTCTTTTTAGAGTTTCCTTAAAAGTTATTTTTAAGTAACTATCCGAAAATTGAGTAGTACTAATAAACCTATAAAATACTTAAATTAAGTATTC
>RYZW01001901.1:0-16260 GCA_004367215.1 Colletotrichum trifolii | reverse complement strand
GATTAATAGAAGAATAGAATACTAGAATTAGGAGATTCAAGCTATACTATAAGTATATATATACTAGTCCTAGGATAACTAAGAAGACTTATTATTTATTATATAGCTTATTTTATAGAATAGGTATAATTCAAGTATTAAAACTATACTATTTTTATAGAATATAGTTATTAAAATTAATCCTATACTAACTATTAAAAATATAGGAGAAATAATATCTAAAAAAAAGGTTATTATTTAGCTACTAATTAATATATAGGAGGGGTAGTATCTAAGGGGGAAGCTACTACCCAGCTACTAGTCAATAGGATAAAGGATGTTATGGGATTTATCTAAGCCGAGATCGTGGTAGTTTAGTAATAAAATGAGGCCTCAGTAAATAGGCACTAGTCCCCTATAGATAGGTACTAAGTAGGTAATAAAGTATGGTTAAACGTCTCAAACTACAAATCGCCACAGCCAAGCAAGAAGCTAGACTAGTTGCATTATAAGTATAAAGTTATGAAGGTTATTACGCCGCATATTATTAAGTTAAATATACTAGGGATAATTTACCCTAAGTTTTATATCGATCTACTCTAGAGGGTAACTAGTAACCCTTTACCTAGTTAAGAAATTATAGACTTATAACTACCTTTTATAGTTAATAATAATAGTAAAATNGTAAGGTAGAATAAGAGGTTAAGGATATACTAGTAGTAAGGTGGTATTAGGTAGGTAGAGGGTAGTAATAGTAGGTTTTTATTAAATAGAAGGGATTCGCGGATACTATATAAGAGGTAGTAGATATAATATAGGAAATAGAGGTGTTAGATTAGTATAAGGTATATTTTAGGCTAATTGATAACTATGATAGAGACCCTGATAGGGTAGTACTAGTGTACTACTAGTGGGGAGGGGGGTAATATTATAGGTTATGCCTAACTAGTTAATTCTAGCTTTACTTGAGTCCCGATAACTATATCTAAGAAGTTAGGTATTAGTGGGCTGCTAGTGGGCCCCTAGTGTTACCCTTAAGTAGACTTTTCACTAGTGGGCCCCTAGTATTACCCTTAAGTAGACTTTTCACGCTTTTCACGAGAACTTCTCTTTTACTCCTTAGTTCTAAATAAATAGTATTTATGCTCCTTACGGCTAAATTATAGCTTAGGCTTAGTTTTTCGTAAGTAGAAAAGAAATTGGAAAAAGTATACTAGAATTATTAAGGGTAAACCTGGAAAATGATAAGAATAAGGCTTAATTTATAGTTTAATAGAACTATTCCTAGCTAATTCTACTTTCCTAGAAAATAGAGATTTATAAAGAAAACTAAGAAGTTCTAAGATAAAAACTACTATTAAAGTAAGGATTATTAGACTAGTATAGTAATATTATACTAGTACTTATCGAGGGAAAAGATATTACTAAGGAATAGATTAGAAATTATTAAAGATTAGTTAAATAATATACCTTATTTTTCTGTATATATAATTTCTAATTAGAATATACTAAATAGGATAATAGCCTAGTAATATATATTAGCTATAAGAATATACTAGAAACTTTATAGAAAGCTTATAATAAAAGAAAATATTTCAGAAAGTTTATAATAATAGCTATCTTAAGAGGAAGATTCTACTAGCTATTAAGAGTATAAGATATTATAGAATACTTGAGATCTTATAAAATATATTAACTATATAGACCTTAACTAAGTTATAGTAGCCCCTAGAAGATTATAGTACTTATACCCTAGTTAATAGTAGCTATTAATTTTATAAGTAAGATTAAACTAATAGTTAAAGATAGATTGAAATATATATTAATTAGAGTAGATTACTTTATAAGATATATTACCTTATAAGTATTTGCTTAAGCTAATACTAATTCTATCTATAATACTTAAAAATTTATATAGTTACTATATTTTAGATAGCTTAAGGTAATCTATTCTAATAATAGATCTTATTTTAATAATATAAAATTCTATATTTTAGTAGAATATTATAGAACTTAAGTAATTTATAGTTTTATTATATATCTTTAATTAATTAGGATTATCAAATAAGTTATTAAGATTTTATTAGACTTAATAAAGAAATAAGTATAAATAATTAATATTTAGGAATAGATTTTATAGTATAAGAAAATACTTAATTAGATATATATTATTAATTCGAGGTATATTTAAAATATTAGAATATTACTAGATATAGCTATAATAAGCTATAATATTTTGAGGTTAGATATAAGAATTACTAGACTTAACTTAATACCTAACTTCTTAGAAGACTTTAAAGGGGATATTAAACTTATAATACTAAAATAAGAAATTAGTTTAATTAGAACTAAATTAGAAATAGCTATTACTAATTATATTAATATATATAAAAAGATAAGAAATTAATTTTAATATATATATATATAGAAGTAGTAAAGTTTATTATAAAAATAGCTACTTAGTAGTAGAATTTTTAACTTAGTAAGCTAGTTTATAAAAAAGAAAATAAAGATAGAAAGAATAAGTTGAAATTTAAAGCTATTTAGAGTAGCCTAAAGTGAGTTATTAGTATTATTATAGAAATAATATACTTTATCTTTAATTAATAGGAGGATAATAAGAATAAAACTAGGAAGATTTATATATTATATTTAAAGAAGTATTACTTTTAACTTAAAAAACTTATTAATTAGCCCTAATCTATCCTAAACTAAATATTTAAAATAATAAGATAAGTATATAAATAGGAAAGATAAATATATAAATAAAACTAGTATTAGGAATATTTAGAAATAATAGATATAGAACTAGAGGAGCTAGGAAAACTATTAATAAAAAGTAGAAAAAGATCATAAATTATAAAGGAAAATAGGGAATTCTTAGTATTTTCTGAGATAACTAGGTTAGTTATCTCTAGTTCTAGGTAGTCTATAGAGGATAAGAATAACTAAGCCTACCTAAGAGGGACAAACCTTATATATATGTATAGGTAGCTATTATTATATTAGCACCGCCTACAAGGCAACATTACTTAGAAGAAATCATACGCATTCATAACCATTTTCAGGCCGAGATAGATGGGATCGGCCTGTGTGACAGATGACGATGGCAGGCTTATCAGTTATGCTAAGCTCATTTCACGGCGGAAAGCATTCCATCGTGAATCCCGGGAGTCCCAGGAGTCGGGGCACAAGACCCAGCCTGGGCCAGGTGAGACTCGAGGCAGCGTGCGGCCTACCAAAGTACAAGTAGCAAAGGTTCAAGGGACATGGAAGTGAAGCCGCTCGCCTGCCCCGGCTGGTACGACCCGTCGTTCTTCAACGGCGACTATCCAGTCTGAGTAGTCGTACTTGTACATATCCGTCAATGTTGTGCTCCACCGTAATTATACGAGCGAGGTTTCGATTTGTGCACAGTTGGCGCATTAACAAGTCCACTGATCCAAGAGAGCGCTGTGGTGAATTTTCTGCTCGATGCTGCTGTACTGTGTACACGACATTGCCATGCGCATGTATTCTGTGGACATGTGTCTGCGGCTCCATTTACTGGGCCTTCTGATGTCCGATTGGGGGCCATTGGGAATAGCATCAGTGTCTTTGACTTTGACTTGCAGATATCAGCATGGGACCTGTCCGAGCGCAAGTTGATGCACTGTCTCGCTACTTTGCTTCTGCGGCGGGTGTCACGCTGGAAGAAGCGCTCTATCCGAACCGTCTTCCTCGCTGCTTGCTGGCTGCTTGCTGGTGCTGCAGACCCCAAGCTGTGGCCTGTCCAGCCGATTGCTTTTTTCGCCTGGGACGTGTCTGTACAGACACTGGCAGGTCTACAGGTCATGGAGGCGATGTCACACGAGAACAAAGCGGAGCGAAGAAGAATACCTAGTATTTCCACTGCACGAGGTGTTTGGCAGCCGTCATTGGTGCGCAGCTGCAGGTGTCTTGCGTCCGGTGTCGTACTTCTGCAGCCACTGCTACTGTCACTGCCTCTGCTACAGACATGACATGGCAGCAGACAGCCAGTTGGACATTCGAGAGACAGACGGACAGACAGGGTGATGACGGATGACGGATGAGGGGGGTGGACTTGGCCTGTTGCTCGACTGCGGCAGCTTCCTTCCACCGGTTGGTTTGCGCTCGATCCCCCTCTTCCCCTCCTTGCGTGCCTTGGGTACGAATTCCTTTGCACACAGACAATGGTCAGCCAGCAGCAAACCTGGCATGTTGGTTTGTTGCCGAGTCAGCCAACAAAACAGCAGCAGACAGCAACCAGCAGCAGCAGAGCAGGACTTCCGTCGTCGAGCACCATCGGGACAAGCAAGGTAGGTAGGTAGTGAGTATACTGAGCTACCTAGGGAACAGGCATTACAGGGTATCCGTACAAGTTACTGAATCCGAGAAAGCAAGTAATGTTTGGACGAAAGATTGCCGGATGCAACTCTGCACTCTGCAGGCCAACATGTAATTTGGTTTTGTTTTTTTATATTTTCCTTTCCTGGCCTTTTCCCTGATGGTGCTCTCTGTGCCTGCTCCTTCCACCTTCCACGAGATGGTGACGCTTAGTTGCATACCCTTCGCTGCCTGCTACATTGGGAGTAGATATGCTTTCTGTGCAGCGTATGCAAAAACTGCTTCAATGCATATACCCCCAGCTTGCACACACAGCATCATCTCTTCTAGTGCAATACGCTGTTGCTCTCTGTGCCTCATTTTCTCACTACCTATCAGCGGTCTCGACTCCTAGAGGCGGGAATCCCAGGCCTTCCACCAGTGGGTCTCCCACGATGGGGTCCGACTGGGATCCAGGAGGTTCCGGCCAACCAAACTTCCTCGCTGCCCTGACACGCTATGCCAAAGAAGGACAGGTGTCTAAGTACGTACCGACGGTCCCTGCACAGAATCCTACGCACTGTGCCCCGTGCACCAGCACCGCACCTTCACCCCGGTACGTACCCTAAGCAGCAACCCAGCATGAGGAAGGAAACGCAGACGACCAACCAGCGACTCCCATGAGCCAAGGCTCCTCCACTCTCGTCTCTACCTACTGCGTACTGCTCTATCCTCAGTCAGCCTTTACCTTCCTCTCGGCTCTTCTACTCAAATTCCATGGTGTCTTTGTGACTTTTTTGTCCTTGTCTCTCCCGTCTTCCCTTCCCGCCATTCCTTGCGCGTTGGCTCTGCTCTCTTTATTTTCCTACACTACCCTTTGCGCTGCGGCAAGACATTGTCACAATCGGATCGGGCACTGTGGAAACGCTGAGAGCGGCCTCTTCCAAGAGACAGAAGACGGACGACGAGACCGTGGCCGATAATACACCAAGAAGCAGAACAGAACCGACGAGAAGACGACATCACCCATCGTCATTAGTCTCTCTCAACTGCCGCCGATGGCCCATTGTTGACCCCGAAGCTCCATTCGCTCTATTTTCGGTCCTCTTCGATTCGAACCCCCCCCTTTTGCACCAACCACAGACTCTCGTTCCGTTGATCAACCACTCCGACCCTGTCGTTCGCAGCCGGATTCCCGCCCTGACGCCATCTTCTATTTTCTTTGTTTCGACTACAGGGACAATCGTTCAATCCTGGATCGTGCCTTCCAAACTGTCGAGTTTCGTGGACGCCACCTAATAAACCGCCTCGCCGGTGAGCCTCCGCGAGTGCATCAAACACGCTAGACCTCCAGCCCACGACGCAACCTCAATCTCCCGTGACCGCCGCGTCTGTCCAGCGCCGCTTCGCTTCTCTCCACCCGATACACCCACCTACTCGCTCGCCATACTCATATCCTTCTTGGGCTGACAGCTGCTTTCTTCGTCACTCCGAAACCGCAATTTCGTCTCAACCCGTTCACGATAGTCTGGAGACTGCTGGACCTCCAGCTCTCCAGACGCCATAATGGCCGCAATGTCCGCCGCGACCGCGACCGCCAACACCATCACTCCGCCGAGCAGTAGTCACGGCAACGGCCTCAATTCTTGGGATGCGACCGATGTACGTGGACTGCTGACGCTAGTCGGGTCTCTTCGCTCCGCAGACGCTGACTGCTCTTACTCTATAGAATATCCATGATAAGAAGAACGCCGCGAAGCTCGACCAGGCGAACCGCGGAGCTATGGCGCAGAACCACGACACTGCCAAGATGTACGAATACGGCTTCGAGCCACTGCCGCCCCCGAAGAAGAAGGCCTCCATCGACAACATCTCGCTTTCCAAAAAGTCATGGGACAAGACGAACCGCGACGCTTCAGGAAAGCCGGACCTGAATGGTGATGCAGATGATGTTTCTGGCGGACAGTCCGAGAACCGGCCACCTGGTGAGCAGAATAACGCCGACGACTCCAAGTGGATTCACCGCGATAAGCTGGCTCGCATCGAGAGTCAGGAGCTCCAGGCCGCTGGTATCATTCTCCCTAGGTCGCGCGCAAGCAGCAGGCCTAGGAGGGGTCGCAGCGAAGAAAAGCTCAACGGAAGCATCAGAAGGACTACTTCGACTGCAACTGTGGATGATGACGGGCGCCGCCCGCGATCTAGGAAAGCGTCGTCCGTCTCTCCCGAAAACAGAGTGCCCGAGGAGAGGATGCCCGATCTGGACGCATCCAGTTGGGACCTTAGGCGGCCCGACGAGATCGCCATGGAGGGAGATGGGAACTACTGGACTTCCACCGGCGAAAAGAGAGGTGTCTCAAAGATCCCCGTAGCGAAGGCCAGTCCCGCGCCCATTCCCGGGGCCTACATCGAAAGGCACGCTCCCGTGGCACGCAGGCAGAGCGGCGGGCCTAGTGAGCTCGAGAGCATCGCTTATCCGAAACCCCGGCCGAGGAGCGGTAGCGCCAACACGCTGGGCGCGACGCCATCATTGCAGCCAGCGAAGCGCAACGTCACCGACACCTCTCCCCGTAAAGGCAGTGGTACCTCCAGCACCACGGCAGCTCGGAAGGCCTCGATGCAGGTCAAGTCCGGCAAGCCAAAGACCAGAGGTGGAAAGGACTCGACCAGTAGTATTACGAGACCTACAACGAGATCTGGCGATTTGTCTCCACCTGTGAAGAGGCCCGAGGGCGACCCGCCATGGATGGTGGGATCCTACAAGCCTGACCCTCGACTCCCGCCCGAACAACAGCTTTTACCAACAGTCGCCAAGAGGTTGCAACAAGAACAGTGGGAACGAGAGGGCAAGTTCGGCAGCATCTACGACAAGGAGTTCCGTCCCTTGACTGCCGAGGGTCTGCTGAAACCCCCCGAAACTGGCCCAAGCAGTCCACCCGCCGACGACAGGCAAGAACCAGACGAGTGGCCTCTCAAGCCCGACACTCCCAAGAGTCCCACGTCTCCCACCGTCAAGCAGAGCACGTCATACTCGACGATGCCCAAGGTCTCGGACAAGCCTCAAACTAGCCCGCTGCCGAGCCCTCGCAGTCCTCGCAGTCCCAACATGCTGCCCCAGCAGCCACCCCAAATCCAGACCGTCACACGCGTTCCCGACCAGCCTTCAGCCGCCGACATGTCCATGGGCGGAGAGAAGAAGAAGACGAGTGGCGGCTGCGGCTGCTGTCTCGTCATGTGAGCGAGACTATCACACCGGCCCATATAACCGTGTCTACGTTACCTTCCCGACATACCCATCACCAACACCGCGAGCCGAGCCTCCGACGACGTTACGACTCTCTTAATTCCATTCACAGCATCAGCCCGACTTCAATGTACTTATCAACATATTTCCCACCCACGTCGCCTGAGAGGCGATTCTAGAGAGCACCACGGTTCAAGCCTTTCCTTTGTACCTGCCCAGCAGCCAACCGATCAGCCGAGCTCCCCGAGGCCAGCGTCTTCTCATCCGGTCGCGTGCCGCTTCATTCTAGGAAAGGGTGAGGACAGGACGGCCGAGGGTGGATGGGAGAGAATCCCGCTGCATCGTGTCGGAGGATAGACGGTTTTCGATTGAATATTCCGCGGCAGCGCCGTGAGCAACCAGCCATACTGCGGACAGTCCTCGACGGTCTATACCACTCGATTATAATCATGTATAATCGTAGCGCTGCTTTCTTTTTCCACCACAAGAAAATCAGTTTTTTTTTGAACACCCAACCACGCGCATTGTCACATTTCATTTCGACATGTTTCTTCATTTCAGGGCAGGCTGGAGTTATGAGAGTTGTTTCTTTCCCATGCCTGGCGTTTTTATTAACACCAAAAAGGGGTCGGCGTTTCCGTTTGTTCATGCCGAGATACTCAGTTTGCATGTTTTCTTGTTGAGGTGATGGATGTGAGAGGAGGTGGAAGAGGATGAGAGGGAGACGGGGGGACCGAGAACCGTCGGGAGGAAAGGTGATATGAGGCAGATTGAGACTGCAGACCACGAGATTGAAGACGACGGTGCAAAGGACAGGAAAAGGGGTTGGCTGAGTGAGATTTTATATATAATTGATACCCATCCCATTCTCATCTTGACTTTTAATTTGAGGACGTGTGACCCACTACGGTATGCGGGTACTAGCGATCATATGTGTCGAAATCTTGTGTTCAACTAATAGAGGGTATGCCTCTTTGAAGGTTTAGCGGTCGAAATATGCTGCGTATCCTCCGCCGCTTTCCTTCAGATGAGACGACGGAGATGCGGTTGAAATACAAAAGGCGAGTGCGGACGTCGAAGCAGTGATTCTGCAGGTCTGACTTCTGACTTCCGCAAGGCTTCAAGCGTGTGATTGTGGGTCGGCTACCTATCATTCATCCAGAGTCAGTCAGGTCGTCTGAGTTCTATCAGATAGGGCGGGTACTCTTCGTGACAGAAAAGTCATTTCTCTCAGTGCGTGCAATACGAGGATGATGAAAGCGGATGGCGGGCGATGACGGATGACGATTGATGGATGAAGGGGTAAAATGGGGACGGGGGTTGGACGTTATGGGATGTTGGGCATCCACTTGTAGAAAAGGTCCTGAGTGGCTCCGAGTTGTGGATGAACAAACACGGATGCCGGAACCCAGAGACTGGTCGATTGATAACTCAGGAAACAACTCAGCTTTTCCAGGTTATGTTTACATGAGTTAGATAGATGGTCCTGGACGTGGCTGATTGGCTAATCCTCAGCGCCGCATGCCACGTCGAGACCGAGCTGAGAGCAACATTGGAGGGAATGGACTCGAGGTTTGCATTGTCGTTCAGTTTGATTTAATAAACGGTCTTGTATACAGGGTACAATTTTGAATCTCTCAGACACAAGGATTCGGTGCGGTATTTAAAGTAGATCTATGACAGTCGCGGCCTCGAGTTATGATCCTCACCGAGTGATGGGCGGCTGACTGTCATGAATCCTGGCTGATTGGCCTAATGTGTAGTCTCTTCGACTTCCATTTGAGAGTAAGTCGACATTTACCGACAAGAATGCTGGCTTTCAGAACGGTCATCGCCGTCCATCGTTTCTGTTTTGTAAGTATTCGGGCATGTGTGGAAGCGGTACAATACCCGGCGCCTATGTGATCTGCGTTGCTACGTACGACTTGACAAATACCCAGAGCACTCAAATCAACTTCTCACTGACACGCCACATTCTTTGCTTTGAGGCTTACTTTGTGATCATAAATAAGGCACTTTACATGAAGAATATGTAAGGAAACACTGATGAGGAGTTCAACATGTTAGCCCGTCGTTCCCGCGAGTCGGGTCTGCTGGGATCAAAGGTTCGTGATAGGCAAGGATCAAGTTACCAACGCAGTCTTGTGCAGGACGAGAAGCTGTGCGTATCCTGTCGGTTGTTCAAGTCGTGGGCAGAAAAAACGATGGTCGTATTAAGAAGAGACAGATATTCCGTGGGATATCTACATAATAAAAGCCGAGTATGCCAGCCGAGTACTATCAAGACGGCGATGAAGGATATATACGAACGTTTGGCCAGACCTAAATATGTTCAGGATCGTTGAAAGGGACCTCCCTTGGCAATTAAACATCGCTTGTGGGCGAGTCAAACCAGAAGGTCCCATCAACTGTTTTCGGACCCCAACAGTTGTTTGTGTCGCTTTGAAAGCGATCACGATGAGGTGTTATGAAGTACTCGGTTTGAACCATCACCACCCGAAATGACCAAGACTCGTTTTCAACCCGTGGTCAGCACTCTGAAGTTTCATACACCGACGCCGGCGACCCGCAATGATTCATTTTCATCAACGAGTACACTTGCTGAATCGTAGCCGACGACACGTATTCTACTTGCACGGACGTCGGAAAACTGATTCGTCGTCATCCCTCGTCTCTCTTCTGAGAGTATTCCGCACGACGTCGTGAGAGAATCATTGAACGCGGGGGTGTTGTCGAGTGTTGAATATGACGAATGTCTGGTGCTCTTTCAACCCCGCTGGCTGAAGACCCTATTTGCTTCTGAGAGTGCCTTCTCTTCGATCTCGACAAGGTGCTGATATTCAAAGCGAGAGCGACGTTCTTATGTTGGAATATTTGGCAAGGGCTCCTCACATGCTGCGTTTTGAGCGGCGGCGTAGCAGTTGGGGTTTGCGCGTGTCATGGGGGGCTGTCGGATGGAATTTGGGCATTGAGAAGACCATGTAATTTTACCTTGTGTTAGATATCACGTGAGATGGTGAGATTCGACGATGGAATCTTGGACTGGTCTTGACTCTTGAGGTGTTGGCAGAAATTGCTATATCGCATTTAAAGGAATTACGAACCATGTAGACACCTACGACATGCAATTGTCAGTCCGATCTTGCGAAAGGTCTGATAGTATATCACTCTCTTTTGGGAGATTGGTTTTGCAGAGTGCGTATCAACACTTGCAGGTACAAAGTAACGACGAGCTTCAGAGCTTGAGCCTGGGACTGAGGCAGGGTTTGGGTACTAGCAGGGAGGATAACAACGACATTTCTGTTGAGTATGGACCCTGCGAGGGTGATATCATGTCACGCTGGTATCAGGATACGAAGCTTTTGTTAAGATTGGGTACGACGAAGCTGGGCCTTGCTTCAGAGCTAGGTACTTGGCACCGGGCCAAGACTGGCCTGGCAGATGATTTTCGATTCGGACTTAACACTGTCGTTAGTCCTGTTATCGAAGAAATTTTGCATGAAACTGGCAGCAAAGTCGACGGCAGAGACTGGAGAGACATGATGTGGACGATGATTGCGGACAACGAGGATGCTTGCAATCGCATCTGACAACCGAATACCTACAAGTAACAACTATTCAGTCACCGACTAAACAACTTTGACTTGTACGGAGCTTGCTTGGTCGTTCCTCTTGAAGGTGGGTACAGAACCCTCAACAGACCCACGCAGTGCACAATGATTTTTTATCTATAATTCACTTACCACCATCCGATGCCACCACACAAGGATCTCAATGCTTCAGCGCCGATGGTTTAGTGGTAAAATTCTCCGTTGCCATCAAGCAGCGTCGGGGAGCCGGGGGTTCGATTCCCCCTCGGCGCAGTTGTTTTGCTCCTTGACCTAAGTGATACCTTCACTTTTGAGCCCTGAGACTAACTCAACCTTTTTCCTGCATCTCTTAAGTAGAAGAGAGCAAAATGCTACTTTACAAGCTACTAGTCCCAGCTCTCTGTGCCTTCGTGTCGACCAACTCTCGACTTGACTCATGTTCTCCCTCCTTCTAGAGATCCTCCGCCATTCCTCCCTCACCTTGGATCCTTACCCAGGGTATTCAACCTATGATCTCAAACCAAATCTTCCTGCAACACCACAGTCATCAACACACTTTCAGCTTATGCCAGCCTACTTTCAACTTTGAAGGTGTCTTGGTATTCGCTCTGCAACCTCAACTCTAACCAACTTTCTACCACAACACCTTATGTTGGCAAATCCCACAATCTTCCGTACCTGCCTTACTTGTGCTTACCTGCCTTGAAATGGTGCAAGAAAATCCTCTTTGAATCTTGGACCTTCAACCATACATCTATCACGATACCTCCCTCAAAATACCTCACCTACCTATTGAGGTATACCTGCCTCCTATGGAACCTGTCTACTCCTACCTATTTTGAGGGTATTTAAGTGTCCCTTCTGCACCCTTGACCTCAACAGAAACATCCCCACAACCTTAACTACATCCATCATCAATTTATTTCTTCATCCTTTATACCGGCCTGTGCCTGCACTTTCCTTGGTGGGATAGACTTTATCACATCAGCATCTTTACCCTCCAACTATATCTGTCACAGGACACCACATATGGGTCCCAACGCTATGATGGCCTCTTTTGCTTCAACCATGAAAGCCGAGGCTTCGGCTCCGCCTAGTGGCGGCAAATCTGCGATGTTGATGGACATCAACGAGCGCGTCCTCAGCAAGGAAGGCGTCAGGGACGATGGGGTCTCGCGCCTCAACAAAATCTGGAGCATAATAGACAATTGCAGCGGTGGAAGCGCACAGGACGACGCAAAGTTTTGGAAAAACAGCCTTGGTGAGAACTTTACCTGATATGAGTATCAACGATACTGACTGCTTCCATCTAGACACGTTGAAGGGTGATCTTCAGTCCCGCGAGATCTTAGTTGGTATTTTGGGAGAGACAGGACTCGGCAAGAGCTCTCTGCTGAACGCGCTCCTTGGCGTCCAACTGGTGCCAACAAATCAATCGGAGGCGTGCACAGCCGCTGTGTGCATCTACGGCTGGAGCACCGAGACTGATGAGCAGAAAAGGTTTTCCGCAAAGATCACTTTCAAAAGCTGGGAGTGTGTCGCCGAGGAGCTTAATGTACTGAAAGCAGAGATCAAGAACCGCTTTGAAGACATGGACGACGAGAGTTTCGGAGAAGAGGAAGATAACGCGTTCTTCCAGCAGCTCGTTGGCCCTACCAAGCAGTGGTCGAATCTCGATCTCGATGAGATACGCCAGAAAAGTGCAGACGAAATCATTGAAAACTCCGACACGGTCTTTCGGGACATTTTCCGCAACGGAGAGAAGCGGCTGTCCTCTAATACTCGAATCTGTTATTCATCCAGCGCAAACAAATTCCAGCAGATGCTGAAGCCTTATGTGGACAGCTCAAAGCCCACGAAGAAGTCCCCCAGTAGATACTGGCCTTTGGTACATGAGGTTGAGATTTTCGTCAAATCCGAGATTTTGCGGAACGGGATCAAGCTAGTGGACTTGCCTGGCTCGCATGACGCCATGGAGGTGCGTGGACAGATGGCCCAGAGGTTTGCCGCTCGACTGGACAAGAGAGTTGTGGTCACACCGGCGGCCAGAGCGGCTGACAACAAGGCAGCTGCCGAACTCATTCTGACCAAAGAGGAGACGCTAGACTTGGTCATAGACGGCATGTTGAATTGTGACGCGCTCTGTGTGGCCATCACGAAGATCGACGACATCGAGACCAGTAATGCTGAGGAAGAGTTTCCCGCAGAGGACGTCAGTAAAGTCTGCAAAGCTCTTAGACAACTGCAAGAGGGTAACGACGATGACGAAGAAGACCTTGGCAGCCCTAGTTCTCTCCCTTTGAAGAGACCCCATAACGAAAGCGACAGGACCAGACCCTTCAAACGCCAGAAGATGGAAGAGACAGAACTGTGTGACATCAAGGAGATGAACGAAGACTCACTGTTGTCTCATCTGAAGTATTTATGCATCAAGGCACGCAACGTTGATCTCATCCAAAAGGTGAGCCAGTGTCTTCTCAAGACTACTGCCAGAAAAGGCAAATTCAATCAATCGACCAATAGGCCCTTGTCTACCGTGTTCCCCGTTTCCAGCAAAGCCTTTCAAGCCCTGATGCGGGAAAACCGCACAAGAGACTCGGAAGGGTTTCCGACTCTTGAGTCAACGGGCATTCCGGGCTTGAGAGAGTGGTTGCGCCAGGTCTCGCTACCTTATCGGGAGGAATGGGCCGACAGCGACATGAACCGTATCCAGGTCCTTCTGGATGCCGCGGACGGTTGGGTCCAAGACGCTAACGCCACGCTGCCGGTACTTAAGAAGTCAGAGATCCCCAGAGTTAAACACTTCATCTCTAAGATCACCATCAAGCTCCAAAAAGCAAGTATCCTTTCGCAGCCCCATGTACGAGCTTGAACACTGACGTTTCCGTGACAGGCCATCAACAACAAGGTTCGTATTAGAATCCAGCAAAATCTGACCGGAATGAAACCACTTCGTGACAGCAACCTCAAGACGGGAAACATAGGTCTGAAGTCCAAGAAGGGCCGGGCAGAGACTGCTATGGCGTTCAACAGCATCAAAAAGGCCGTCAAGAACTTCAAGTTCAAGAATTGCCGCGCAGGATCCTCGTCTTCGACCGCCAGTCGGTACAACTATCTACACTGGGCCACTTACAAGGCGAACGTTCGCCGACAAGGCAATCAGTTCACTCGCCGGGCTCGAAAAGGCCAGCCCCGATCGAGCACCTTCTGGATGGGGGATATTGGTCATGGTTTTTGGCTTGGGCATGAGTCGAAATGGAAGCACGAGTTCGCTCACCGATTGCCGCTCCTACGCCGCAAGATCCGCCCTACCGCCCTTCTGGCTTTCGAGGCTTGTTCAAAGGAGCTTCATGACAGCCAAAAAGTTCCGATGGTCTACCGCGACCTCGTTCGCGCCAACGCGTACAAACTCCACAATCTCTTTGAAGAATACATCGGCAAGGTCCGGGACCGATTTCAACAGCTCATGGACGAATTTCGAGAATGTAAGATGAGTGTCCTGAAGAAGTTGACCAGCAGAATGCACCTTTGCTTTGAGAACGCCATCAATGAGCACGGTAAATATGACGTTTTTGGAAGGGTCAACGTGTACTAATCCCATATAGGCAAGGGGATCATGGAGAAGCAAGCGCGCGTTCTGGAGGGGTACGTGGCCAGTGAAGGCGAGAAGATGATCAACAGCGTGAGGAACGAGGTCGAGGATGCGATGGCAAAGAAGATCGGCCAGTTCTCCAGTGACGTTGGCAACTTCTGGGGCCTGCGCAAGGCAGACACTGGGTACGGTGCCCTCATAAAAAACGAGCTACTTCGCCTGTCCCTTAGACTGCAAGGCAAGCAGTCGAAGCAGACTCGAGGCAGGGCCATCAGCGAGGAGTGCAAGCTTCGACTCAGCGCCATCATAAACGACTGGAGGAAGACATGGAAAGATATTTCCGCACGTCTTCCGCTTGAGGTGACTGTCGAGCCAATGGAGAGCCAAGACGAGGACGATGGGGAGCAGAAAGTCAAGATGGAAGAGGAACCCGAGACTTGTAGGCTGCACGAGATGGTCGGAATGGTGAAGACGGAGCCGGAGGCCTGAGTCTGATGCAGGTGCGAGATGTAACGATGGTGCATTTCGGTTTGCTTCTGGATCTGCTCTGGGCGTTGAACTTGCTTGGGAACGGATCTGGCATGGCTCGGGATACTGAGGCCCAAGTACGCAGCGTTTTGGAATGGGATTTGCGAGGAAGCGTTGCAGATGACATCGCAGAGACGAGTATCTTAGATAGTCAGCAGATAGTCTCCACTCTATAATAGAAACAGCTTGCCATGTACAGAGAGTTAAGAACGCTGTGACAATGAAGATCAGGATCGAACTGGCATCATGCAGCTCGAATATATTCAATAATGCCTCGCTGTGTTTGTAGGCTCCGAACACCTAAAACCTCGATCCGGCTACCCCCGTTCCCTCAGGCTCTCCAACCCATCCATAGCAGGTCATGCAAAACACAAATCAGCACCTTGTTTCAGCCGCAATCGTCTCGACTTCGCCCCTGACTCCAGCCGAATTTGCACGTTGGCCGGCGCCTCTGCAGAGAGCCTGGGCGGTGACCCAAACGGCGTTTTCCTTGGGGCCAATCCTACAGGCGACGAGGGTTCTGTGGGACGGACGTGTTGAGTCAGACATTCAAAGGAGTGACGGGGGTAGAACAGGCAAAAGGTGAGGCAGGCAAGGTGGCGGGGCAAGACGTACCTGTTGCATGTAATTAGGGGGCAAAATCTGGTGTGTATTCTGTGTAACTAAACATGGCCAAGCGTAACACGCGTAATCCCATTTCATCCAGTTAAAGTAGGGCGAGGCCTGTGGAGATAGCGCCGCAGCTAAGAGTTATTCCAGCGAAAACTCTACTACTCGAACGCATTATTCCTAATACACCCCTCTAGCCTCAAGGGCCTTACTTATAAACTAGCTTTTTAAATAATACTATTAATATATCACAGACCCAAGCCTTAAGGCTTATATAGGATATTACTATTAAAGCTCCATATAACTACTACCCCTATAATCTAGTAAAAAGTTTTTACCTTAAATATAAACTCTTTAAATTCATCATAATACCATTAAAACACTACTAAAATACC
>RYZW01001898.1:1553-16300 GCA_004367215.1 Colletotrichum trifolii | reverse complement strand
ATATACCCCTTAAGCTAGTAATATAGTTCTCCTATAATAAGTTTGAAACTAAAACACTTAAAGCTTATTTATAAGTAATATTACTAAAAAAGAAAAGATTTCTAAAAACTATATAATATTATATTAAAATAGTAGACTTTACCTAATATTTAATAATCTCGTAATATTTCTATATAAATAACTTCATTAAATACTATATATATAAAAGTATTAACTATATTATATTAAAGTAACTCGAAATCAAAGTAATTAGTAATTATTATAAAGATTTAAAACATTATATTTACTAGAATAGCTATATAGGTCTTATAATTATCTTATAGCTATTAATCTCTATAAATAACTAATTAAACTTTAATGTTTAGGAAACACCTATACTTATTAAGCTTATAAGTATAAACCTAGTAATACCTCAAAATCTTTCAATTTCTTATAAAAGCCCTACTAACTTTACTCTAAAAATTCAATTTAATTTAACTCTTAAGATAAGTCTATTTAGCTATTGTTATGACTTTAATATATAAATAGATAAATAGTACTAAATAAAATATAAATAATAGTCATAGTTTCTACTATAAAACTCCTAGAATAGAAACTTCTACTCCCCTATACTTTAAATACTTTCTAATATCTAATTTACCTTATAACTAAGTTTTATTATTAGAAATTATAGTATTTATATTTTAGAATCCTCAAAAAAGTTAAATTCCTAAGATTCCTTCTAGTTAACCATTTATATAATTCTATAACTATAAATAAAGATATTTTAGAATATAGGAAAGATTGATAGCTCGCTCTCTACTACGACTATTAGTAGATATATTACCCCATAAAGTATAACTTTAGCCTTCTTACCCCCCCCTCCTACTAACTACTATAGCTAGCCCCTAGTTAATCTAAAGCTAAACCCCTTATAGCTATAGTAGCTAGTATACCTGCCCCGTGTTAACTTTTTCGAAAATAATAAATAACTAATAATTCCTTCCGCGATAACCTTATACCCTTACACCTTCACGCCTTTACAGCTATATATAATTCGAATATCTCGAGATATTTAATTACTACTAACTATAGGTATTCTATTTAAATTATAACCTTAATATCCGTAACTTTAATATNCTTCCGCGATAACCTTATACCCTTACACCTTCACGCCTTTACAGCTATATATAATTCGAATATCTCGAGATATTTAATTACTACTAACTATAGGTATTCTATTTAAACATTTATTATAACCTTAATATCTATAACTTTAATATTCCTATTAACTAAACTTTACTTATTCCTAAGATAAAACTTTATATTACTAATATATAAGTTTTCTATTACTAATACAAGTTAACTTATTATCTCTATATAAGTATAGTAGGACTCGGCTTACTCTTATTAGCGAATAAATTTAATATATTAAATATAGCTAACTTATAAATAATACTTATATAGATATAAATACTTCTAGTATAGCTAAATAGCTTTTAAAACCTCTATAATTATATTACTATAATATTCTAAAGTATCTAGTAACTAATATTATAGTAGTATATTAATATTAAGGTATTATTTAATTAATACCTATTCCCTAATATTATTAACTTAATATAGTAAATTATAAGTTAACTAGATAATCTGTTTTTAAATATCTATAGATTATTTATTAATTATAATACTTAGGTTAATTTTATTAAGGCTTTAGTAGTTAGATTGAAGGTCTTTAATCTATTCAAAGTTATATACCTCTCGGGAACCCCATAAGGGAAGCTATACTTAGTAGTCAGCTCTTACCTAATATACCTACTAGATACTACTAGTTCTGAGGAACTATTTAAACGGAGAAAACCTCAAGTAGTAAGATATAGTTAATTAATATAATAGCTAATAAATACGGAAAGTATATTATAAAGGGAAAGTATAAGCTTATATCTATTATAGTTACTTTTTAAGGATTATAGTTACGTAATACTAGATACTAGTTAGCTAGTAGTACTTATTCCTAGCTATTAATAATTACTAGCTATTAATAGTAAGTAGTAAATACTAATAACTAGTAGTAGTTACTATATAGTTTATATAATCGGAAGGCATATATATATATACTTACTAGTCACGCTTACCTGCCGCAGGATTCGAACCTACTACTCTTACTATGATAGTAAGAGCTAGCTAGACGTTAAACCACTATATCAAACGGGTTTTATTAAAGCTTATTTTAATAAAATAATAGTTATAGTTATAATAGTTAATGTTAGATATTTCTATATTTATTTTATAGTTCTTTTTTATAAGTAGCTATATTGATTTTGAAGAAATTTTAGTTCTGTTATAAAAGATATAGAAAAGTAATAGATTATAGAATACCTAGCTTTTAGCGCTTTGTGTTATTCTATTTCTAAGAAGTTTATAAAAATTCTTAATTTTATAACTTTAATAGTTACTTTTAGGTATATATACTAAGCCGTAGCCTAGGTAAGGTTTTCCCTAATTATTACTATAAGGTCTTTTATTACTATAGGATTAAAAATTAGAACTAGAAGTATAATTATCTATAATAATAGGTAATTCCATTACGATTTTAACTAGTTACGAGCTAGTATTAGTATGAATACTATTATCGGGTAAAATTCATAGTTAAATCTATATTTAGAGTAAAGAGCTTAGATGCTATTCTAGATATAGAGCAAAAGTAACTAAATATTTTAGAATATCTTAAAATAACTAAAAAATACTAGTTAAAAAAGTAGCGTTAAATAAAGATCTCCTAGTTACTCTAGTATAATACTTTATCTATCCTTTATACTTAATTTTCTCTAAACATACCTAAATTCCTCGCTTTCTTATAATCTTATCTATATAAATATGATTATAGAAAAATATAATAAGTAATTCTAGAGGAATTATTAATATAAACTTTGCAGTTTTAAAGTTTACCTTAAAAGGCTTAAAAGTAACTACAATATAGATATAAAACCTCGAACTATTATAATTACTTCTTATTATATTAATTACTTTATTTAGTTACTTTTACTCTATACCTAGAATAGTATCTAAGCTCTTTACCTTATATATAGATTTATCTATAAATTCTACCTAATAATAGTATTTATACTAATACTAGCTTATAACTAGTTAAAATAATAATAAAATTAACTATTATTATAGATAATTATACCCCTAGTTCTAATATTTAACCTTATAGTAATAGAAGACCTAGTAGTAATAGTTGGGGAAAGCTTTATCAAGACTAAATAAAGCTTAATATATATAGCTAAAAGTAACTACTAAGGTTATAGAGTTGAGAACCTTTTTAAATTTCTTGAAGATAGAATAAAATAGACTACCTATTTTAAGATATAAAAGCTAGGCGTTCCGTGATCTATTGCTTTTCTATAACTAAACTATCCTTAGTATAACTTAGAAGCTAGAATAGTAATATACTATATTTTTATAATAGAATCGAAATCTCCTCAAAATCTATATAGTTACCTATAAAAAGATAACTACGAGATAGGTATAGAAATATCTAGCTATAACTATTATAACTAAAACTATTAGTATATTAGACTAGGCTTTAATGAAATTATTCCGAATATTATAATTAAAAAGTAGCTTATAGATATTTAAAAGAAAGTTATCTAGCTATCCCATAAACTACTATACTAAGCTAATAATATTAGTAACTAAGTATTAATTAGATAATACCCCAATATTAATACTTTACTATAATATTAATTACTAGATACTTTAAAGTATTATAATACTATAATTATAGGGGTTTTAAAGGTTATCTAGCTATATTAGAAGTATCTATATCTATGTAAGTATTATTCGTATATTAGCTATACTCGATATATTAAAATTATTCACTAATAAAAATAGGCTAAGTCCTACTATACTTATATAGAAATTATAAGTTAGCTTATATTAATAATAGAGAACTTTTATATTAGTAATATAAAGTCTCGTCTTAGGGGTAAGTAAAGCTTAGTCTAGGGGATATTAAAGTTATAAATATAAGGTTATAATAAACATTTAAATAGAATACTTATAATTAGTAGTAATTAAATATCTCGAGATATTCGAATTATATATAGCTATAAAAGTATAAAGGCGTGAGGGTATAAGGTTGTCATGGAAGGAGTTATCAGTTATTTATTATCGAAAAAGTTAATACGGGGCAAGTATACTAGCTATAACTATGAGGGGTTCAGCCCCGGATTAACTAGGGGCTAGCTATAGTAGTTAGTAGGGGGGGTAGGAAAGCTGAAGTCGTACTTCAGGGGGCAACATATCTACTAATAGTCGTAATAGAGAGCGGACTATTAGCCCCTCCCATATTAATTACTTTATTAAGCTTTTTACTTAAACTTAAATAAATAACTAAACTAACTTTAAATAGCTCTATTATAATTATTTACTCTTATAACTAGTAAGAAACTTTATTAGAATCAAACTATTTAAAATTATCTTATAGGAAAGCTAAATCTCTATTAAAAAGAGTATTTTATTAAGAGAAATATTATAAATTATTATAACTTTATTTTAAAACAAGTTCTATACCTAATATTAGTTAGTCAAAGTATATCTTACTAAAAGGCTAATGAAAACATACCCTTTAAAGTAAACTAGCTAGTTATATTTAAAACTTATATTTATAATTGGAATAAAATATTTATAATTATAAGTATAGAAATAAACTAAGTCTAGTTTCGTAGGATTATCTTTTTAAGTAACCTTATAAAACTGCTAGTCTAATATTGACTAACCTAGAAAGTATATTAATATTTAGTTATAAAGAAATACTATAACTTATAAAGCTTTAAACTAAAGATAATAAAGTAGTTTATTCCCTTACTTTATAGCTTTCATATAAGCCTTAATAACGATTCCAATATACTTAATACTTCCGTTTTAGCTTTGAGTATATAAAATAGATAGTTTAAAGTATATACCTCGAGAAATAAGATTTAATTTTAGTTTCTTATTCCTAGGAACCTTATTATTATACTTAAAAACCTTGATATTAATACTATACTAGTATTTACAAAGTATAATAAAACTCTCAAATACTCCTACTATTATAATTCTAGTATAATTAATATAAGATAGAAATCTTAAGAATAGTTGATAGTTCTATCTATAAGTATTAGAACTAAAATATAACTACTATAACCCTAGTAATAAGAATAGAAATTAAAAGTAATATACTCCCTAAGAATAATATTTAGTTACTTTTACTCTATATCTAGAATAGTATTTAAGCTTTTTATTTTATATATGGATTAAATTATAAATTTACCCGATAATAGTATTCATACTAATACCAGCTTATAATTAGTTAAAATAGTAATGAAATTACCTATTATTAAAGATAATTATATTCCTAGTTCTAATATTTAATTCTATAATAATAAATAACCTCGTAGTAATAATCTATATAGGAAAAGCTTTATTAAGATTAGGGTTTAATATATATAACTGAAAGTAACTACTAATCTCATAGGGTTAAGAACGTTTTTGAATTTATTAAAGATAGAATAAAATAAAGTACTTATTTCGAGATATAAAAGCTAAGTATTTTATAATTTATTACTTTCCTATAACTAAAATATCCTTAGTATAGCCTAGTAGCTAGAGTAATAGTATACTATACCTTTATAATAGAGCCGAAATCTCATCGAAATCTATATAACTACTTATAAAAAGATAACTATAAAATAGGTATAGGAATATCTAGCTATAACTATTATAATTAAAGCAATTAGTATATTAGACTAAGCTTTAATAAAATCATTCTAAATACTATAATCTATAAATAAGTTATAAATATTCAAAAGAAAATTATCTAGCTATCTTATAAGCTACTATACTAAACTAATAATATAGAGACTAGGTATTAATTAAATAATACCTTAATATTAATACTTTACTATAATACTAATTACTAGATATTTTAGAGTATGATAATAATATAATTATAAGAGTTCTAAAAACTATCTAGCTATACTAGAAATATTTATATCTATATAAATATTATTTATATATTAGTTATACTTAATTAATATTCCCGCTTGACGTAGTAGTTTAACGTCTAGCTGGCTCTTACTATCACAGTAAGAGTAGTAGGTTTGAATCCTGTAGTAGGTAAGTATAACTAGTAAATATATATATATATATATACTTTCTGATTATATAAACTATATAGTAATTACTATTAGCTATTAGTACTTATTACTTACTATTAATAGCTAGTAACTATTAATAGTTAATAATAAGTACTACTAGTTAGCTAGTATCTAGTATTAAATAACTATGATCTTTAAAAAGTAACTATAATAGATATAGGTATATATATATATTTTATTTATTAGTTATCGTATTAACTAACTATATTTACTACTGGAGGTTTTCTCTATTTAAATAGTTCCTTAGTACTAGTAGTATCTATAGGGTAAATAAAGTAAAAGCTCATAACTAGATATAACTACTTTTAAAAAGTCCCGGAGAAATATATAACTTTTAATAGATTAGAGACTTTTAATATAACTACTATAATAAAGATATTAAGTTCATTGATACTAAGATTATAATATATATTGAAATAGATTACTTTATATTACTAATAAAAAATATCTTAAGATATTCGAATTATTTTTAACTATAAAAGTATAAAGAAATCAAGATATAAGATTATTATAAAACGAGTTCTTATTTACTTATNGGGATATTAAAGTTATAGATATTAAAGTTATAGATATTAAAGTTATAATAAATATTTAAATAGAGTACTTATAGTTAGTAGTAATTGAATATTTTAAGATATTCGAATTATATATAGTTATGAAGGTATAAGGGCGTAAAAGTAAAAAGTTATTATAGAAAAAGTTATCAGTTATTTATTATTTTTAAAAAAGTTAATATAGGGTAAGTATACTAGCTATAACTATAAAGTGTTTAGCTTTAGATTAACTAGAGGCTAGCTATAGTAGTTAGCGGGGGGCAGGAGGGCTAAAGTTATACTTCGAAAGGTAATATATCTATTAATAGTTATAGTAGTGAGCAAGCTATTAGCCCCTCCCCTAAGAATAATAAATAAAATACTCTTAAATTCTATATAGCAGATCTTTTACTTAGCTTTACTAATACTATATATTCTATATATCTTTTAAGTAAACTAGTAGTTATTATACTTTAAGTAGCTATTAATAATCTAAATACCTTATATAGTTAAGATAAAGTAATTTAGAGACTTTCTATTAAGATACTTTAAATACTAATACTAGAGCTATTTATTATTTTTTAGAAGTTTTTAAAATATAATTATAATATACCACTAATATTAGTAATACCTAAGAAAAGGTTTATACTATACTAATTATACTACTAAAATAGTTAATCTCTCGCGAAATATATAATACTCGAGGATTTACTAACTATATCGAATATTAGTAACTATAATTTTAGAGTAATTACTCCTTTATAGTTAAGATAAGTAATCTAGCTTAATATTCTACTAGTAACCTTATTTCTATAATTACTAGAAAGAGATAAAATTCATAACTAGAATAGTATAAAAAGTAATATTATATTATAGAAATATAATTTAGTTTCTTTACTTTCTATAATCTAAATAGAAATCGAAGTATCTCTATATTCTTTTAATTAATATAAGTGTATTATTATTTCAAACATAGTTTTTATAAGAGTTTCTTAAAAGGTTATAAAGTATTTAATATCCTGGAAAATATAAACTAAAATACTTAAATTAAAGATAAAGAAACCTTTAAAAAAGTATTATTAAAATCCCTCTTTATAGTATACTTACTATGTAGTATTATAGTTAATTTAGCTAGAAGGCTAACTATATAATTATTATGATTTAAAGTTCTAAATTCTTTTTAAGAAGTCTAGATCTAAGGTAAATAATTACTTTATCTTCTCTTTCGTTAAAATATTTAGTACTTAGCTTTTATAAACTAACTAGGAGTATATGTAATAATAATATATTAAAAAGTAACTTAGCTTATATTTCATAGATTATAAAAGCTTATTTAAACTCTAGAAATATTTCTTATTATTTTAAGTATTTAAAATAGTAATAAGAGTTTCTATTAAAATATTAAAAATACTATAAATTATTTTACTACACTAGAAAGCTTTAAGGAAATACTATATAACTTTTATAATAACTAAGATAACCTTATCTAGGATTATTGAATCTAAATAGCTATAGATTATAAATATATAGTTTTATATATAAAACTTAATTAATAAATAAACTAGTAATACTATAAAATTATAAACCTAAAGTATTCTAGCAATAGAAAATATATAGTTAACTATTTAAGCTTTATATAAAATATCTTACTACTTCTAAAACTATAGTTTAATTATTATTTATATAGTAAAGTATTTTAGTTTAGGGGTTTAGAATATTTTTCAGTATACTAATATAGTATTTTAGAAATATAAATTATCCGTAATACTAAAGTAATTATAGAAATTCATAATTTATACTACTATATACTTTTCTATATAATAGTACTAGTATTATAACATTTTATTTATATATTTAAAAATCTAACTTATTAGATAAACTTAGTTTAACGACTTATATCAGTAGTTTTAAGTTTTTCAAATATAGAAATCATAAAAAGTTATATAAACCTTCAAATATTTCTCTATAGAATCTATAATATCCTTCATATAAATTTCTTTAATAGTATTTACTAAGAATTATTAGTTCTCTTTATAATTAACTCTTCTAAAAATAAAACCCTTAAGAATACCAAATTTAAATATTTCGAGGATTTATTAATACTACTTAATTTTTAGAAAACTACTTAAAAATAGTTCTTAAAAAAACCCGAAAAAGAAATTTCAGTAACTAATTACTTTCAAGTTAAAATAGTCTATAAATTATAAGTTTTAGTTTTGACCTAGAATATATTATATTAGGTAAACTACTAATTAGCTCTTATAAAAACTAAAAGAGAAGTATTTTTAGTAGATATCTTAATAAATAAAATATATAAATTTGTATAATATATATTTCTAGCCTAGTAGCTTCTTAGTATTATAAAACTCTTAATTAGTAAATATAATTAAGAAGTAAAATCTAGTATATATTATATATTACTAAATATAGCGATATATATTACACGAAACTCTATTTTAAATAGTTTAAGTAAAGCGAGGCTTGTAGAAATAGTACTAATATCCGAGGTTTACTTAGTATAAACTCTACCTCTTAAGTATATTATTTCTAACATATTAGTACTTACTTAATTTTATCAGAATATGAAACAATTTAAAAAAACTCCTAATTGAAAATCAATTTAGTATTATAATAAAACAAACATCTTCAGTATATTTACATTTTTCACTTTATACTAAATAAGAAATACCACTAATAAAGAATATGCGTTAATCTATATATTTTACTCAGATCTTTATACCATTATTTAGTATAATTATATTAAATAGGAACATAAACTCATAAATTTATATAACTAAATATATAGCTTTAAGAAATATATTTATATAAACAAGCTAGTATATTATATAATAATTACTATTTTATCGATTTCCCTCTATAGTTAAAAGTTATTAATAAGCTAATTATCTTTATAAAGCATTAATCAGCTAAAAAGCCTACGAAAAATACCAAATTGTATCGAAATACTAGACCTATTAATATTTACTAACATTATATTAGAGAGGCTATTGAAATAATAAAATATAATCCTATTATCTTAATATATATAATGATAGTAGTAAATTCTAATAATATCTTCAGACTAATTCACATTGACTAATATATTTAAAGATATTTCACAGAATAACTTCACAAATACTCTTTTACTTCTATATGAATAAAATAATCTTAATAATCTATTTTATGAAGATTAACACTTCCCTTTAAACGTCTCTATCATTTTAAAATTCTTTAGATTCTTCTATATTTACTTTAAAGTCTTTTCCTCTAAACTTATTATAAAACTCTTAGATCTTTTAGACGTATTTCTCTCTATTTTCCCTATATATATTTTAGAGTAACTACACTTTAAAAACTATAAAAATCTTATTTATTTTGTATATCTCAAGAAGAGATATTAGAATTATAGCTCTACTAATAAGAAGCTAGTATATATTCTCCTTTTTATTATTTTATAAAAAGTAAATAAACCCGCTTAATATAATAGTTTAACGTCTAGCTAGCTCTTACTATTATGGCAAGAGTAGTAGGTTCGAATCCTGCGGCGGGCAAGTACGACTAGTAGGCATATATACGTTTATGCTTTCCGATTACGTAAACTATATAGTAACTATTAGGAATAACGCGCTCGAGCAGTAGAGTTTTCGCCGGAAGAACCTCAGCTATAGTACCATCTCTACTAGGCCTCACCCCACTTAAACTACTTGAAATAAAACCTTACGTATTACGCTTAGCTATGTTTAGTTATATATAATAGATACTAGATTTTACTCCCTAATTATATATAATAATTAAGAATCTTATAATACTAAAAAGCTACTCAACTAAAAATATATATTATACTAAATCTATATATTTTAAATATTAAGATATCTACTAAAAATACCCCTATATTAATCCTTAAAGAAGCTAATTAGTAGCTTATTTAGTATAATACTTTTTAGATAGAAATTAAAGCTTATAATCTATAGGAGTACTTTAATTCTATAATAATAATATATTAAAGTTTCTATCTAGAATCTTTTTAAAAATTACTCTTAAGTAAGTTTCTAAAAGCTAGGTAGTACTAATAAGCTTATAAGATATTTAAAATAACTATTCTTAAACTTCTTATTCCTAAAAAGATTAATTATAAGGAAAATTAATAATTCCTAGTTAATACTACGAAAAAAGTTTAAATAAGAGATATTATAGACTTTATAGAGAAAAGCCTAAAAACCTATATAGTTTTCTATAGTTTCTATATTTTAAAAGCTTAAGATTATTAATATAAGTAATTAAGTTAAACCTATTAAATAAGTTAGATCTTTAAATATATAAGTAAAATACTATAATACTAGTACTATTATATAAAAGAGAATATAGTAATATAAACTATAAACCTCTATAACTACTTTAGTATTATAAATAATCTATACTTCTAAAATACTATTATAGTATATTATAAAATATTCTAATCCCTAAAACTTAAATACTTTACTATAAAAGTAATAACTAAAACGTAGTTTTAGAAATAATAAAATACTATATATGAA
Organism: Colletotrichum trifolii; assembly: GCA_004367215.1. NCBI lineage: Eukaryota > Fungi > Ascomycota > Sordariomycetes > Glomerellales > Glomerellaceae > Colletotrichum > Colletotrichum trifolii. The sequence goes on along the minus strand of RYZW01001898.1, from coordinate 5,050 downwards.
ACTTAAGTAGTTAATTATACTCTATCTATTACTAAAGTATTATAAATTTACGATTTTAGAATTTCGCTAGTTTACTTACCTATTAAAACCTATATTTAAAGCTATATATTTATAATCCGTAACTATTTAGATTTAATACTTTTAAATAAAGTTATCTTAGCTATTATAGAAACTATTTAATATTTCCCTAAGTTTCTCTAGTATAGTAAAATAAGTTATAGTACTTTTAATATCTTAATAGAAACCCCTATATTTATTTTAAATACTTAAAATAATAAAAGATATTTCTAAGGTTTTAATAAGTTCCTATACTTTCTAAAGTATAGTTTAAACTACTCTTTAGTATACTATTATTATATATACTTTTAGTTAGCCTATAAGAGCTAGGTACTAAATACTTTAACTAAAGAGAAGATTAAATAGTTATTAGTTTCGGATTTAGACTTTTTAAAAAGAATTCAAAGTTTTAGATAATAATAATTATATAATTAACTTTCTAGCTAAATTAGCTATAATATAGCGTAGTAAGTATACTACGAAGAGGGGTTTTAATAATACCTTTTCTGAGATTTTTTTATTCTTAATTTAAGTACTTTAGTCTATATTTTCCGAGATATAAAGTACTTTATAACCCTTTAAGGAGCTTCTACGGGAAACTATATTTAGTATAGTATAAAACTTATACTAATTAAAAGTTATAGAAATACTAAAATATTCATTTAAACTATAGAAAATAAAGAAATTAAATTATATCTCTATAATATTACTTTCTATACTACTCTAGTAATAAACTTTATTTCTTTTTAGTAATTATAAAAATAAGGTTATTAATAGAATATTATACTAAATTNTACTATATAACTAAATTATTCTAAATATATTAATATTTCAGAATTTTTAGGAGAGCTTAAAGAGATATATTATTTTTATTAAGAAGTGTTATTTAAATAAGTATTAGAAAGCTATTATTAATAGTAGTATTAACTTATATCTAAATTATATTATAATATTTCTTAATTTCTTTATAATTAGATTCTTGAATTACTTAAAGTTTGAGATCTATTAAGTAGTAGTGAAAAACCCCTAGAATAATAAGTATATAGGGAATAATACTTTTAGCTTTCTCTTAAGTAATATTTTCTTATTTAAGTTATTTGTTAAATTCGAGTAGTTTAAGTATTTTCGAGATATTAAGGATAAGTTTAGTATCTAGATTAATATATTGTTATATATCTCGGCTAGTTATATAGAAGTAAAACGTAATATACTAATAGTTAAAAGTTAGAGTTATTAAATAGTTTAACTATTATATTGAAGCTATTAGTAATTAAATATACTATTTTTGAGTAATAGGTTAAAGAACTAATAAGATAGATTAAAAAAGATTTCTTTTATATTTCTTAATTATAAGTAATTTAGAAATAATTAAATATAACTAGGTTTATAATTATAATAAATAAATAATATAGTATATACAGTAGGGTTCCAAAAGTTTGAGCCCACCCACTTTTCTAGTATCAACCCCTAGTACTAAAAGGCGTGCATCTCTATGACTATAAATCTAAAAATAGTAAAACTTAATACATATTTCTTTTCATAGTAAATATACTAGAATTTATTTTTAAAATATTTTAACTTCTATAGGTTTATATAGAAAAAGATACTATTAAAGCTATACTACTAATACTAGTACTACTATTTCTATTATAAATAACTATATAAAGAAAATAGAATAAAATCTTTAGAAAATAGAATTATAGAGTAAATTAAGTGAATAATTTTATTATATAGCTTATTTTTAGGAAAAACTATAGAGTATATAGTAGGACGACTTTTAAAGTAAAAGTCTTAAAAAAAGACTTAGAATTCACTATTTTACATACTAATTCTAGTATTTTAATATTTTAATTCTTTTAAAAAGTCATATCTCTATAAAGTAAAATTTATAAAATCTATAAAAAATATATTATCTTTATTCTATAAAAGTCTATATATACTATAGTTTTTATATATACTTATCAACTAAGTTTTTAAGTTATACGTTATTAAAAACATAGTGTTTTGGTGTAAAAGTGGCTTTGGGCTCAGACTTTTGGACACGAACTTTAGTCTAAAAATAGGTTGTTAAAAGGTATGTTTTCTTTTAACTAGAATAAAATATCTAAACATGCTTAAATAGAATAATAAATATTTTATATAAGCTACTAGAGTTAAATAGTAGCTAGTAGAGTCGCATAGTAGCTTTAGTACTGTACATATTCTTATATATTTAAAGTCTAGATATAGGTTAGTAACTTCTATATTATATAAAAGTTATAGTATAGTTAGGATATTAATATGTTTTTCTAGTATTTTATTAAGTATTATAAAAACCCCTATTATAGTATTTAGGTTTTTGAGAAGATTTATTATTTCTATTAGAAGTTTAAATAGATATTCGCTAAGTTCTTTATTAAATTTAAATTAGTTATAGGATAGGTAGGGGGGTATAACTAGGCGGGGGATATTAAACTAAATTATGTTTATCTAGTTTTCTTTTATTAAATTTAGATAGTTATTATTAGTTATAATATTAGTTAAATAGATTATTATATTATTATTTAGTCNTATTATAACTTATAATATCTCTTTTAATAAAATACTTTTCTTTAATAGAAATTTAACTTCTCTATAAAATAACTTTAAATAGTTTAATTCTAACAAAGTTACTTAATAGTTATAAAAATAAATAATTATAGTAGAGTTATTTAAAGTTAGTTTAGTTATTTATTTAAGTTTAAGTAAAAAGCTTAATAAAGTAGTTAATATAATAGGAAGTAGTTATAGTAGTTTAAGGTCTCGTATCTATATAGTAGTTACCCCTAAATTTTATAAGGTATTTAAAACTATAAAGTTTACGTTAATAACTTTTCTAGAGTTATTTACTATATTGTTCTATAATCTCGTTTATATAGATAAGACTATAGGGGGGCGAGGAGTTTAGATATTACTAGAAAAGGTTAAGTATAAGGAATAGATAAAATACTATATTATAGTAGAAAGGTCTTTATTTAAAACTACTTTTTTAGCTAGTATTTTTTAATTATCTTAAGATATTCCAAGATATTCTTGTTTATAACTATAGAGTTATATAAGTAGTTAACTAGAGGGGATTTTAGAGGTTTAATTTTCTCGAGAATTCTAAGATATAGATATTAGGACTTTTAATAATAAACTTTAGCTATAGGGTAAATTAGATATTAGAGAATATTTAAAGTATAGGGGAATAGAAGTTCTTATTCTAGGAGTTCTATAGTAGAGGTTATTATTATTACTTATATTTTACTTAGTAGTATTTATTTATCTATATACTAAAATAATAGTAGTAGCTAAAAGAGTTTATCTTGGGAGTTATATTAAATCTTATTTCTAGAGTAAAGTTAGTAAGGTTTTTATAAGAGGTTTAAAGATTTTGGGGTACTATTAGGTTTATACTTATAAGCTTGATAAGTATGAGT
>RYZW01001897.1:1543-16301 GCA_004367215.1 Colletotrichum trifolii | reverse complement strand
GTAGTAAAGCTACTAGAGATACTTTTATATTATTTAGCTAATATACTAAATAAACGAAATAGGGTAACTAGTTCCTAAAATAGATCTTCTAGTACTTAAATAAAAGAAATTAACAAAGTTATTATAATCTATTATATATTTAACTATCTTTCTTAAATATTAGTAAAAGTAATTAGTCGGTTCTTTCTAAAATCGCTAGTAATCTGATCTTCTTATATACTATAAATAAATTATTTATTAATTTCTTACTTACTACTTTTCTTTCTTCTCCTCTATACTTATATTTTTAATAGTTACCCTTTTACTTTATAAGTAGTATATATTACTAATATAGATTATATATATTAGATTTAAATATAATAATATATATTAGTTATTACTAATAATCTAACTATAAGATAAACCTCTAAAGTTTATTTACAAAGATATTATTTAACTTGAAAACCTTTTTATTAAAATTAAGATATAAACTATTAATATTAATATTAATTAATATAATATTATTATTAAGTTTCTAAAAGCCTTCATATCTATTTTAATTAGTAATCTAGTACTAATTCTTACCTATTATATCCCTAACTTAGAATAATTCTTTTTTAATCCTATTCTTAAAAGTAATAGAAAATTAGTATGTTTAATTATTTTAAGTATTTTCTATCCTTATATACTTAGTAAAAATATTAAATATTAAACTCGAAATATTCTTCTATATTCTTTTTAAGAAATCTATTTTATTTAGTAGTTTTTAACCAATTTTATTTCTTTTAAAAAGTTTTATCCCTATTCTTTCTTTTTTTCCTCTCTCTTCTTTAATATACTTTTAATCTTTAGTAATTTCATCTAAGAATACTCTATATCTAAGATTTAAGTATAATTTAATTTTATTCAAAAAGGAAATCCTATTAGTAATTTAAATTTCTAGTTTTAATATACAAATTTAGTAAGTTAACTAAAATTATTCATTTACTTATATTTTATAATAATTCCCTAACTTGTGAAAATATTTATTACTAACTCTAGTATTTAAAGTTACTAAAATACTTGAGCTTAGTAGTGTTATAAAAAAAGAGTTATTTTAATAAAAGATCTTAATATTACTACTAGTTTGAAATATCCTTATAGATATCCGAGGAAAATCTCTACCCTAAAACCTTCTTCTAATAATAAAGAAGATAATTTAGCTAGTAATCCTAAGTCTAAAGATCTAGTACTTAAAACTATTAATAATAAAGATAAGGAACCTAAAGTTATTATAAATAAAAAAGAAGATATTAAAGAAAATCTTAAAAGAATAGTTAAGTTACCTAAGAAAATATATAAAGACTATTACTAGTATAATAAGGAAATCTTCTTAGATTAGAAATTAAGAAATTTCTTTAGAAATAAATAATCTTAAATAATAACTAGAAATTACTAAATATTGATTTATAAGACCTAGTAATAAGTCTATTACTGTAAAGAGAACCCTAATTAAATTTATCTTTTCTAAGAAAAATAAAACTACTAAAAAATATAAAAATTACTTATTATAAATAAAAGTTATTAGAGATTTTTAACTAGTCTAAATTATCTTTTATATAATATATTACTCTAGTTCTATTTTTTTTGTAAAGCTTTTATCTTTATACTATTAGTATTAGTAGTTAAGATTTAATTTCTAACTAATATTACTAATATAAGAATAGCTTAAGAGTTACTTATTTACTAGTCTTAAACTAGATATATAAAATATTTAAAAAGTATTTAGAAATCCTTTAGATTCTTAATACTAATAAAGTAAGTATTCTAGCTTAAGAATTTTTATTTAAGTCTAACTATTCTTAGTTAAAACATAAAATAGTTATTAATATAAAGAAGTTTATCTATCTTAAACTTCAATTAAAATAATAGGAAACTTCAAAACTATTTTTATTAAGAATAGAAATACTTTAGACTTTACTACTAAACTCTTATTATTAAATAATTATTTCTAGCTTAGGTATTTTAACGTCTTACTATTTAAATTCCCTAGTTTATATTACCTATTTAACTAACTTTAAATAGTTATATTTTTAGTATTTTAGTAATAGTAACTAGTTCTCTAGTTAATAGATTTCCTATATTTTAGCTAATTCCTAGAAAGTTTAAAACTTATAGTTATAGTTATAGTATTACTAGTCTTAGTTATTTTCTTTTAGTTTAAGCTTAGGCTTTTACTCTTACTTTTCTTAAGGGTTATAGTTAGTTTCTAATACTTATATAAATTAATTTCTATATATTTCTTATAATATTATATTTATTTATTTAAAGTTCTAAGTTTGAATAAATAATACTTAGCTAAATAAAAGCTTATCTTGAAAGTTTCATTCCCCTAAAATAATTAGAAGAACTCTATTACTTTTTCTCTTTTTATATTACTACTATAAAAGCTTTTTATTAAAGATAAGGATTACTTTAAATTACTTATTTATATATTTAAATAAATAAGAAATCATTTCAAGTAATTTTGTCTATTATCTTAATTAGTTTTAAGAATATTACTTTTAAATCTATAAAGTTAAAAAATACCTCAAACTATTCAAAGTTTACTTACATTAGGTTTTTTATAAGTCTATCTACTAATATTATATCTAAAAATATATAGATTACTTTAAAACTACTTTTTAAGTATTCTTAATAAACCTATATCTATTAAATATCTATATATTAAAATCTAGTAGATAAATATTTACTATTTAAGATTACTAGTTTAATTACTTAGTAATTATTATAATATATTCTCTAAATATCTCTAAGTTTAAACTTAATATCTTAAAATAGTCTTTTTAGTACTATAACTTCTTTTAAAATATATTCTAGGCTAAGAAGTTCTATTTTAGTTATTAATATAATTATAATACTTTATTAAGTAGGTTTCTATTAGATTAGCTTTATAAATAGAGAAATAATATAATTATATTCAATTTGTAAGTTTTTTAATAATTTATAAATAAAATAGTTCTAGTAATTAAAAATATTAAAACCATCTTATTAATACTCCCTAAGTTTCTAAACTATAATACTAGGAATATTATCTTATAGAAATACTAAATTATATAGTTTATAATATTTAGGTATATTTAAGAAGGATTTATAAAGTATTTTAAAAATAAAGAATATATAAATAAGATATCTAGTTATATTATAATAGAAGTATAAAAGATTAAACTAATTATTATCTAATACTTATAAATCTCCTTAAATATAACTAAACTAATATTTATAATAAATATTATACCCGCTTGACATAGTAGTTTAACGTCTAGCTAGCTCTTACTATTACTATAAGAGTAGTAGGTTCGAATCCTGCGGCAGGTAAGCGCGACCGGTAAGTATAAATACTTTCTAATTACGTAAACTATATAGTAACTATTACTAGCTAAAGGTTCTTACTAGTAGCTATTAATAGCTAGTAACTATTAATAGCTAGTAATAGGTACTACTAGCTAGCTAGTACTTAGTATTATATAACTATAATCTTTAAAGAATAATTATAACGGATAAGCTTATTCCTTCCCCATTTATTACTTATTATATTAACTAACTATATTTACTACCTGAGGTTTTCTCCGTATAATAGTTCCTTAGAACTAGTAATATCTAGTGGGTAAATAAAGTAAGAGCCGATAACTAAGTATAACTACCTTTAAAAAGTCCCGGAGAGGTATATGACTTTAAATAGATCAGAGACCTTCAATATAACCATATATCATAGTAAATATTACTACTAGAAGTAATATTATTAGAATTAAATTATAGTTAAAGTTAAAATACTTAGTAATCTTAGTAATATATATATTATAAATTAAAGTGAATCTTATAATACTTATAATTCTTAACTATTCAAATCCCTAAGAAATATTTAATAGGACTTTATTTTTTAAGTTTATAAATATACTTAGTATTTTTAATACTCTTAAGAATTTCTTTTTTAACTATTTTATAATATAAAAAAAGAATATTATCTATATATAATAGGATACAAATACTTAAACTCTTATCTTTAAATAAATAAACCTCTTTTAAGTATAATTAGAATCCTAATAATTTAAAAAATAATATATAAAATTCTATATTATAGAAAATATCTATCTCGAAATTTATATAAAGTATATTTAAGTTCTATATAATACCTTATAATCTTAAATCTATCTAGTAATTTAACTATTATTAGAAGTCTATTTAAGTTTCTTATAATATTTAGAAATATATTAATAATATTAAACTAGTAAACCTTAAGGTTAAATTACATTATGATTACTATAATTACTTAAGAGGTTCAAGTAACTAGTACTATTATATATATAGTTTATAATAGATTAACTAGTTATATATCTATATATATATATAATTTTACTTTATACTATTCTAGAAAACTATTTATATCTATTTTATAAGTAAAAACCTATTTAAGAGGGAAAAACCTAAATCTAATATCCTAGTAATCTATTTCTTACTAAATACCTTTCTCTTTTAATTTTATAGTTTTTATTTTTATTAATTTAATAAAACCCGCTTAATATAGTAGTTTAATATCTAGCTAGCTCTTACCATTATAGTAAGAGTAGTAGGTTCGAATCCTGCGGTGGGCAAGGGCGACTAGTAGGTATATATATACCTTCCGATTATATAAACCATATAGTAACTACTACTAGCTATTAGTATTTACTATTAGCTATTAATAGTTAACGACTATTAATAACTAGTAATTATTAATAGCTAGTAACTATTAACGGCTAGTAATAGGTATTATAGCTAGCTAGTATTAGTATTATATAACTGCGATCCTTAAAGAGTAACTATAATAGATAGGCTTATACTTTCCCTTTATAATATACCTTCCTATTTATCAGCTATTATATTAACTAACTGCGTTTACTGCTTAAGGTTTCCTCTGTTTAAACGGTTCCTCAGTACTAGTAGTATTTATAGGCTAAATAAAGCAAGAGCTAATAACTAGGTATAACTACTTTTGAAGGGTCCCGGAGAGGTATATAACTTAAATAGATCGGAGACTTTTAATATAACTACTATATTAATTTAATAAAAGATATTTATAATAGTTCTAGTACGTTAGTAATATCTTTCTAAGTCTTTAGTAGTATAACTAATTAACTAAAGTATATTTGAATTTTAGTACAAAAATCCTTTTTCTTTAATACTAGATTTTAAATAATAAAGGAAACTATTAAGATGTTGAAATTATCTTTATCTAGCTTTTACTACTAATTAAGTAAATAAATACTAGTAAAACTATTCTATTTATATTTTAAGAAGTATAAAATACTATTATTATATTATTTTAAAAGTACTCTATAGTTATTGATGGTAATTTCTAGTTCTAATTATAGTTATTATTAATTCCTATATTATTAGCCTAGTTCCTAAATAGTTACAAATCTTAGCTTAATTAGTTAAAATCTAGAACTATATTTTAGTTTATTCTAAGTTAGTTAAATAGGGATCCTTAAATAATTACTTCTATTTTTAATTAAAATAAATATTCTCTCTTAACTAGCTAGATCCCTAATTTTAAGTATATTATCTAGTTCTCTAGTTATTAATATATTTCCTAAATTCTAATTTTTATTTCAAATTATCATATCTAATTATTATTAATTAGAAACCTAGACTAGTCTTATTAGTTTAGGTATTAGTTTAAGTATAATAAAACCTTTCTTATTAGTCTTAGAAACTAATTCTAGATTTAACTTAATATTTTAAGCTATTTCTAGTACTGATATAATAGCTAATAAAAAAGAAATCCCCTTATTAAGTATTCTTACTACTTTAAAATCTCTAAGTATTTTTAAAATAAAGTTTTCCTCTTCTTTAGTACTTAACTTAACTAGTAGTTATATATTGTTTATAAATATTTTATACGAGTTTTATTTTAAATAAAATCTTATTTTATTGAAATTAATATTTCAAGTAATAATAATTCTCTAAAAAATAAAGATCTAAATCTGATATAAGTTATAGGTATTTAGAATACAGCTTACTTAGTATCTAATATATCTCTTAGTTTAACTTTGAATAACCTTTTTGAAATATTTTATTTATAGTATTTCTTAAATAGGTCTACTTAATAACTATAAATATAAATCAATCCCTAGTAAAATTATAAATCTCAATAAAACTTTAAAATATACTCTAGTATTTACTAATAAAAATACTACTTATACTAGGTTTCTTTAACTTTGTATAATAATCTCTAGTTATTTTAAATATTTAGAAGTATATTATATAGTATAGCTACTACTTAAATTAACTCTACCTATAATTTAAATAGTAATCCTCTAGTTTCCTATATTGTTATCCTTTAAATAATTAGCTCTTTTCTAGTATATTTACTGACTCTAACTAGCTTTTTAGTATAAGAAGAAAATAACTCGAGATTAATCCTTTACTTTATTATTTATCTCTAATAACTAGTTTCTCCATTCATTACTATTATTATTCTTTTAATATTTTATTAAATCTTATAAATTAAAAAACTTCTCTATTTTTTTACCTAATTTTTAAATATTAATAATATTTAAAAAACTACATTATAGGTTTTATTAAGTAGTATAAATAAAATAAATAAGTTTAAAAATTCATTTTTAATAATAAAAACCTAGGAGTTACCTATATACATTTTAGAGACGTTAAATAGATCCTAGGTAATACAATGAAATAGGTAAACTAAATATAACTCTAAAATTTATCTAGAGATAATTTATTAAGAATAAGCTATTATATAATAGAAGTAATCTAATTATCTTAGTCCTATAATCTTTACCTTTTAAATATTAAAGATTAAATACTTAAGAGTAGTCTATTCTAGATATCCTACTAAAGAATACTATATATAAGTATTATTAAACTATAGTTCTAGGAAAACTATCTTAAATTATATTTAAGAAAATAGAATACTTAGTAATTCAAAAATAATACTAGAAATACTTAAATAAACTATAAGATAATTCAAAATAAGTTTATATTCGAGGAAAACGAGGTTATATTTTCCAAGCAATTATTTTATAATAATAAAATACTTAATTAAACTAAACTTGAAAATATAATCTAGTCTTATATATTAGATCTTAGTTTTATCGAGAAATAGTAATTATAAAATAATATTAAGAAAGAAATTTTGAACATCAGTAATAGTATCTAATATTAAATTAAGTATATTCTTCCTCTTTAAATTATTAAGGATCTTCTTAATAACTCTTTTATTTTATCTAGTTATAGGAAAATTAGCTACATTATGTTAAACTAAATCTATTCCTTTATTAAACTTAAAAGATTCTTTCTTACAAAAATCTATTAAATTAGGAATATAAATTACTTTATTAAAGTTATATTGAAGGTCTCTGATCTATTTAAAATCATATGCCTCTCCGGGACTTTTGAAAAATACTTATACCTAGTTATTAGTTCTTACCTTATTTACCCTATAAATACTACTAGTACTAAAGAACTATTTAAATAGAGAAAACCTTAAGTAGTAAATATAGTTAGTTAATATAAAAATAGTAAATAGGGAAANTATTATTATTATTATTATTATTATTATTATTATTATTATTATTATTATTATTATTATTATTATTATTATTATTATTATTATTATTATTATTATTATTATTATTATTATTATTATTATTATTATTATTATTATTATTATTATTATTATTATTATTATTATTATTATTATTATTATTATTATTATTATTATTATTATTATTATTATTATTATTATTATTATTATTATTATTATTATTATTATTATTATTATTATTATTATTATTATTATTATTATTATTATTATTATTATTATTATTATTATTATTATTATTATTATTATTATTATTATTATTATTATTATTATTATTATTATTATTATTATTATTATTATTATTATTATTATTATTATTATTATTATTATTATTATTATTATTATTATTATTATTATTATTATTATTATTATTATTATTATTATTATTATTATTATTATTATTATTATTATTATTATTATTATTATTATTATTATTATTATTATTATTATTATTATTATTATTATTATTATTATTATTATTATTATTATTATTATTATTATTATTATTATTATTATTATTATTATTATTATTATTATTATTATTATTATTATTATTATTATTATTATTATTATTATTATTATTATTATTATTATTATTATTATTATTATTATTATTATTATTATTATTATTATTATTATTATTATTATTATTATTATTATTATTATTATTATTATTATTATTATTATTATTATTATTATTATTATTATTATTATTATTATTATTATTATTATTATTATTATTATTATTATTATTATTATTATTATTATTATTATTATTATTATTATTATTATTATTATTATTATTATTATTATTATTATTATTATTATTATTATTATTATTATTATTATTATTATTATTATTATTATTATTATTATTATTATTATTATTATTATTATTATTATTATTATTATTATTATTATTATTATTATTATTATTATTATTATTATTATTATTATTATTATTATTATTATTATTATTATTATTATTATTATTATTATTATTATTATTATTATTATTATTATTATTATTATTATTATTATTATTATTATTATTATTATTATTATTATTATTATTATTATTATTATTATTATTATTATTATTATTATTATTATTATTATTATTATTATTATTATTATTATTATTATTATTATTATTATTATTATTATTATTATTATTATTATTATTATTATTATTATTATTATTATTATTATTATTATTATTATTATTATTATTATTATTATTATTATTATTATTATTATTATTATTATTATTATTATTATTATTATTATTATTATTATTATTATTATTATTATTATTATTATTATTATTATTATTATTATTATTATTATTATTATTATTATTATTATTATTATTATTATTATTATTATTATTATTATTATTATTATTATTATTATTATTATTATTATTATTATTATTATTATTATTATTATTATTATTATTATTATTATTATTATTATTATTATTATTATTATTATTATTATTATTATTATTATTATTATTATTATTATTATTATTATTATTATTATTATTATTATTATTATTATTATTATTATTATTATTATTATTATTATTATTATTATTATTATTATTATTATTATTATTATTATTATTATTATTATTATTATTATTATTATTATTATTATTATTATTATTATTATTATTATTATTATTATTATTATTATTATTATTATTATTATTATTATTATTATTATTATTATTATTATTATTATTATTATTATTATTATTATTATTATTATTATTATTATTATTATTATTATTATTATTATTATTATTATTATTATTATTATTATTATTATTATTATTATTATTATTATTATTATTATTATTATTATTATTATTATTATTATTATTATTATTATTATTATTATTATTAGTTATATTGATAAACTTTTGAAAAGCTAAAGTAACTTCTTTAGAACTTTTAGTTTTTAATACCTTTCCCCAGATAAATCAACTATATATATCTATAGATAAGATAAAGTATTTATAGTGATTATAAGTTCCTAGAGTAATAGGTCTATGTAAATCTAAGTTAACATAATTAAGATATTTAAATTTCTCAAAAATATATAAATATTTAATAAATTTATTAGTAAACTTACCTTTTAGGTATGTATTATAAATAAGTAGTTTATTACCTTTACTATATTAATAACTAATATTGTTAATAGTATTTTTAATTAACTTAATAATATTACTAGTATAACCTATTCGGTTATACTAGAGTTTCAAGTTAATAATATTCTTATTAATAGTTGAAAAAACTAAGTCTTCATTATTATTAATAGGAATACGGAACTTATACAAGTTATTAATTTTAGTTCTAATAAATAATAACTTATCTCTTTTAATATCAAAGAGTAGAGGTTTATTATTAAAGAACATAGATGAAATTCTAACACAATTAAGTTTAGATTGACTTAATAAATTAATACCCAATTATGGTATGAAATCAATATTACTTAAAAACCTGATCAAGAGTAATTTTTAAGTTACTTTTCAGAGTTGAGATAATCTTTTTAGCATTTCCCTACCTAATGGGTTTCGAAACTCTTGTTTTATTAGATTAAAGAGTATGATTTTTAACTATATGAATAGTAGCCCTAGTATTAATATAAAAAGAAATTGCTTAAGTCTTATTCTTATTATTAAAGTTCCTGGTTTCTTGAATCTTTTTAGAAATCAAAAAACTTAAAGTAATATTAGTATAAAGACTTTTCTTTAAAGGAAATTAAGTTATAATTATATTTTCAAACTCAATACTTTCTTCTTTATCATCTTCTTCTTCTTTATTAGAAGAATCAAGTTATATAAAATCTTCAGAGATCTTTTTAATAACTAGAGTATCTAAAAAGATAATATTAACCTTTTCTAAAGAAGTCTTATCCTTTTTCTTTTTCTTTGAAGAAGAAGAGTTCTTTTTAGATTTAACCTAATTAGGAGATTTTTTAGGATATAGATTAAAATAGTTTTCCTTAGTATATTTAGTTTCCTTATTATAATTATAGAAAATACTTTTCTATTTCTTTTAAAGCTTCTTAGTTAGTTAAGGTTTAGAAACCTTAGTTAGGTTTTAGAACTTTTTACTCGTAGTAAAATTAACTAAAGAAATATTATTTTTTCTTCTAAATTTATCTAATAAATTAGAGAATAAAAAATCTAATTTATAAGAGTTCTTATTAGTTCTAAGACCCTGAGTTACTAAAGTAATAAAACGTTTATAACTTTTATCTAAACTATTTAGGATATAGGTTATAATTATTTAATTAGGTAACTTGACTTTATTATAAAATAGGTTATTAATAAGCTTTTTAATTTTTTTTAGAAACTCTTCTATAGATTTAAAGTTATTAAGAATTATATTAAAAGGTTTCATATAAGTAAGAAAGTTATTTGAAAAACTAGTTAGTTTATAGAGTTTTTTAAATAGTTAAATACTATATAAGTATCTGAATTGTTCTTAATAATTCTAAAAGGACTATCTTTATAGTTTAATTGAATATAATTCAAAGTTTGTTTATTTTTATTGGTATTCTTAACTGAAATAGGCTTAGTTAAATTAATGTAGATATTTTTACTAATAAGTAAAGTTTTTATATGAATAGACTAAATACTATAATTCTAAGTTCTTTTTAATTTAGGAATAGAGATTATTTTAGAGTTACTTATTTCCTTTACAAATAACTTCAATAAGTAAAGTAGTTATTTAAGAAAGAATTAATCTAGATTCTGTAATAGAATTAAGATATTTAGGGACTAATTCTAGTAAATAGATTACTAATTGGAAGATTAATAGAACTAATAGCGTAATAGCTAATTTATAAGATTAATATTATAAGGCTAATATTTAAATCTCGTAACAGATATCGTTCCATAATTTATAGTAATTATAACTTTAATTTATAAAAATCTAGGTTAACTTGTAGATTCCTAGTTTACAGAATTTGCTGGGAATAATTTATAAAAGTTCCTAGTTTATAAGGTTTCTAGGAAATAATCTATAGAACTAGTTTATAAAGGTCTTAGAAAACCTTTAAATATAAATCAAATTTTCGGCTTCTACTATTTAACTATCTCTTTTACTAGCCTAGTAGTAAACCTACTATCCTAACTAGTATAATTTCTTTATAGTTTTTTAATCTAATTAACTATATAGTTATTGAGAGAAAAGGGGTTTTAAAAGAAGTTATTTAAAAGAGAGAAAGGTTTTTAAAGAGGTTTTTCAAAAGAGAAAGAGGTTTTTTAAAAGAGGTTTTTCGAAAGAAGTTGAAGGATAAATAGGTTTTAGGTTGAATACTAAAAGTTAGTTAAATAGAAGTAATTAAAAGCTAAGCTTATAACTTATTAAACTAATACTAAAATACTAGTAATAAGTTAAGGGAATAATATAACTATTAGCTATAGAAAAATAAAGAATTTAAAGTAATATCTGAAAATAATACTAGTATTAGTAGTAATAGTAATAATAATAGGAATTTCCGATTCTATAGAAATAGGGAACTTTAACTTTACTATCTATATAACTAAGATAGAGTTTATTTTCAGAAAAGTTTATAAAGATATACCCTATAGCCTATATAGAGAACCGGGATAGTTAGGATTAGATTATTATATATATATAGATTAGTAATATAGTAGCCTAAAGTTACTATCAGATAAAAGCCCTCTTATAGCTACTACTAGTTAGCTTACTAACTTAAAGTTTTATAATCTATAAAAACCTACCTTTTACTATTACTCTTTCCTTTACTAAACTTTTAACTAATACCTTTATAATTCTTCAATTTCTACCTCCTAGAATAGTAGGGCTAGGATTTTAGTAATAGGTCTATTATAATAAATAGTCAGTAAACACGCGGCGATAACAGTACTAGCACTAGAAGTAATAATAATACCCGAAATTACAGCTACCGAAAACTCTACCAAATAAACAGCTTCTATTATACTACCTGAACCTCAAACAGTAACTATATTACCTGAATAATATATAGCGACTATAGTACTTATATACTTCCTCAAATAACAGTCTTCCTTTATAGAGATAATATCAGCTTAGCTATCTACTAGCGAACCTATAGTAACCCTTATACTATTAATCCCTAAAACTATTAACTATAAGGATTACTTGAAGCCCCCTCGTTACTTATATAGCTTTCTTTATAAAAGTACTATTCTATACGAAATCGAGGATTAGCTAATAGTAATTTAAAATAACTATACTCTATACCTAGGGGCCTCTATAATATATAAGATTTAGTAAGCTATAACTAAACTAGCTTATAGCTTATAAACCTAGTAGTATAACTATTACTATATGTTATTACTAGACCCTATATAAGCTAACTTTATAGTATTTATTCGCCGTTTATTAACTAATCTAACCTTATAAGAATTACGCCTTTATAGTATACTTTATATATTTTAATAGAAAAGCTAGTTTTTACTAAAGTTTTACGCTAAATAGTTAACTATTTATAAAGCCCTAAATACTTTTAAGCTAGGAGTTTCGAGGCCCTATATTTTTATTTTCTTCTATTACTTTAAGGTTAAACTATAGTAGTAATTATAATACTAGAAGTTCGATAACTAGATACCTAAAGTAGTAGCTTTAGCAGCTAAGTACTTATAGGAGATATTATAGCCCTACGAGGAAAGCTTTAGTAGTACTAGGAATACTACTATCGCTAAGGGTTTAGTACTTAAATACTATAAAGAAACTAATACTCTAGAAAACCCCCTAGTAAAAAGGTTATACTTTAAAAAACGTAAGTATTTTAAGAGTTATCCCTTATACGAAGCATATAGCAAATTAAGCTATACTATAGCTACTTATTACTATAATAAGTTCTATATATTCTACTAGAGACTAGACTACTTTATAAAAGTTTACTAGGAACACCTCACTACTAAAGGTTCGCCGACGAAAAGTCCCTAGAATTATACAAAACCTAAAGCCACATAGCGTAGTAAAAATACCCTAGAAAACAAGTAGCTTACTACTTTATAAGGGTTTACTACAAGTACTTTACTAAAAGCTCGCCAAAGTCTCCCCAGAACTATACAGAGCCTAGGGCTATATAGTATAATAAAAAGACTTAGAAGAGTCTTATATACTAATACCTCGGGAGCTTAATTAGCTACGAGAAACCCTATATACTTAATTAGTAATAGGAAACCTTACTAATATGAGAAAGGGTTAGATATTTTAAGTTTAGCTTTAAAGATCCCTAGTTAATATAGTAAAGCCTTACTAATAGGCAGGAGACCTTATAGGTTAATATACCTATAAGAAATACTATTAGCTTAATATAGTAACAGGAGCTTCATATATTAATATACGTATAGGATAAAGACCCTTATATGTTAATATATATATAGGATAACCCTTATATGTTAATATATGTATAGGATAAATAACCCGTATACATTAATATACGTATACGACCCTTATACGTTAATATATGTATAGGATAACTTTTATATATTAATATATATATAGGATAAACAACCCGTATACGTTAATATATATATACGACCCTTATACGTTAATATACGTATAGGTGTTATATGTAATTAGGGGGCAAAATCTGGTGTGTATTATGTATAACTAAACGTGGCTAAACGCGTTACGTAAGGCTCTATTTCGAGTAGTTTAAATAGGGCGAGGCCTAGTAGGGATAATACTATAGCCGAGGTTTCTTCTAACGAAAACTCTACTACTTAAGTATATTATTCCTAATACGCCCCTCTAGCCTCGAGAGTCTTACCTATAAGCTAGCCTTTTAAATAATACTATTAATATTCTATTTATATCTTATAAGAAACCCTCTAAATAACCCTATTATTTTTATTAAACCTCTACTCTTATAATAAGAAAAGTAATACTATTTTTAGATTATTTAGGTACTTCTTATTTACTAAAGAATACTTTAAATCTAAAACTTCTAATACTTTTAATATCTTAAAATTCCTCTTTTTATTATAACTCTAAATATCTTAAAATTCCTCTTTTTATTATAACTATAAATATCTTAACTAGTCTATTATATTAATTTAAGTAATAAAAACGCTAAATTAGTAACTTTAGAGAA
>RYZW01001896.1:4446-16310 GCA_004367215.1 Colletotrichum trifolii | reverse complement strand
TTTAAATAGTAGCTATACTATATGATATATTTCTAAATATTTAAAGTAACTAGAAACTATTATATAAAATCAAAGAAACCTAGTATAAATAATACTTTTATCAGTAAATACTAGAGTTTACTCTAAGTTTTTATTAAACTTATAACTTTATTAAAAATAAATTTATATTTATAATTATTAAACATACTAGGAGTGGCTAATAGCTTACTCTCTACTACGACTATTAGTAGATATATTACCCCCTAAAGTATAACTTCAGTTTTCCTACTTCCCCTACTAACTACTATAACTAGCCCCTAGTCAATCTAAAGCTAAACCTCTTATAGCTATAACTAGTATACCTACCCCGTATTAACTTTTTTAAGAATAAATAACTAATAACTCCTTCCGCGATAACCTTATACCTTTACACCCTCACGCCTTTATACCTTTACGCCTTCACGCTTTTACAGCTACGCATAATTCGAATATCTCGAGATATTTAATTACTACTAACTATACTCTATTCAAATATTTGTCGCGACCTTACTATCTATAACCTTAATATCTTTATTATAGACTAAACCCTACGTGCTCCTAAGATAAGACTTTATACTACTAATATAAAAGTTCTCTACTACTAGTATAAGTTAGTTTATAATCTCTATATAAGTATAATAGGACTTAGCCTGCTTTTATAAGTAATTAATCTTAATATATTAATTATAGCTAATTTATTAATAATACTTATATAAATAAAAATACTCTTAGTATAACTAAATAACTTTTAAAACCTCTATAATTATATTATTATAATATTCTAAAGTATCTAGTCACTGGTATTATAGTAGTATATTATTATTGAGGTATTACCTAATTAATACCTAGTCCTTAATATTATTAGCTTAGTATAGTAAGTTATAAGTTAGCTAGATAACTTTCTTTTAAATATCTATGGATTATTTATTAGTTATAGTACTTAGGATGATTTTATTCAAGCCTATTATAATAAAATAATAGGTTTAGTTATAATAGTTATAGCTCGATATTTCTATGTTTATTCTATATTCCTTTTTTTATAAGTAGCTATATAGATTTCGAGGAGATTTTAGTTCTATTATAAAAGTAAAGATATAGAAAAACGATAGATTATAGAATACCTAGCTTTTATAAGTATTCTATTTTATTCTATTTTTAAGAGGTTTATAAAAGTTCTTAACCCTATAACCTTAGTAGTTATTTTTAGCTATGTATATTAAGCTTTAGTCTTAATAAAACTCTCCTTATATAGACTATTACTACGACGTTTTCTACTACTATAAAGTTAAATATTAGAACTAGGAGTATAATTATCTATAATAATAGGTACTTTCATTACTATTTTTACTAGTTATAAACTAGTATTAGTATAAATACTATTATTGGGTAAAATTTATAGTTAAATCTATATATAAGGTAAAAAACTTAAATACTATTCTAAGTATAGAGTAAAAATAACTAAATAGTATACTTAGAAATTTATTTTATAAAGTACCAAGGAATTTCTTTTATTAAATACTTAGGAATTTCTTTTATGAAATATTAAAGAAGTTCTTTCATAGGGTACTTAGGGAATATTTTATAAAATACTTAGGAATTGCTTTTATAAAGTATTTAAGAATCCTTTTATAGGGTACTTAGGAATTTCTTTTATATAATATTTAGGAATTTCTTTTATAAAGTACTAAGGAATTTCTTTTATAAGGTACTTAGGAATAATTTCCTAGGATATTTAGGAATTTCTTTTATAGGGTACTTAAGAATTTCTTTTATAAAATATTTAGGAATTATTTTAAGAATAAATAAAAGTAATATAATACTCTTAAGTTTTTAATTAATTATTTTATAAAACTAAGTTAAATTTAANATTAAGTTTAGAATTAATTTCAAAAACTGGTAAGGGGGATTTACTTATACTTAAACTGATACCTAAACTGATAAAACTAATCTAAACTTCTAATTAATAGTAACTAGATTTTAGTAGTAATATTAAAAGTCTTTAATCTATTTAAAGTTATATACTTCTCGGGAACTCTATAAAGGAAACTATATTTAATAGTCGGCTTTTACTTTATATATGTACTAGATACTACTAGTTCTGAGGAACTATTTAAATAGAGGAAACTTTAAGTAGTAAGATATAGTTAGTTAATGTGATAGCTAATAAATAGAAAGTATATATATACCTATATAGCTAATAAATAGAAGTTATATATATACCTATATCTATCGTAGTTACTTATTATAGGATCGTAGTTACGTAATACTAATAGTAGCCAGCTATTAATACTTATTACTAGCTATTAATAGTTACTATTAATAATTACTAGCTATTAATAGTTAACTATTAATAACTATTAGCAAAAGCTAATAACTAGTGGTAGTTACTATATAGTTTACGTAATTGGAAAGTATAAAGCTACTAGTCGCGCTTGCCTGCTATAGGATTCGAACCTACTACTCTTACTATAAAACAATAATAGCTAGCCAGACGTTAACTTACTATGTCAAGTAAGTAATAATAACTAGATATAATAATTCTAAGTAAGAATTGGAGTTTAGGAAATATACTAATAACTAGAAAGCTAGATAATATACTTAGAATAAGGGATCTAGCTAATGAAAAAAGAATACCTATTTTAATTAAGTATAGAAATAGTCGCTTTAAAACTTCTATTTAACTAACTTAGGATAGATTAAAATATAACTTTAAACCTTAACTAACTAAACTAAGATGTTTAATTAGTTAAGAACCTAGCTAATAATATAGAAATAAGTGATAATAGTAAATTAAACTAGAAATTACTATTAATAACTGTAAAGTACTTTTTGAAAAAGTATAATAATAGTATTTCATACTTCTCAGAATATAAATAAAACAGTTTCGCTAATACTTATCTACCTAATGAGTAATATGAACTAGATATAAATAATCTTGGCCTTTTAATAGTTTTCCTTATTATTTGAAATATAATATTAAAAACGAATTCTTCTACTAAAATTCAAATATACCTTAATTGACTAGTTATACTACTAAAACCTTAGAAAGATAATACTAACTTATTAAAACTACTATAGAAATCCTTTATTAAAATAGTAGAAACTAAAATTAAAGAATTCAAAGAGAAAAGTCCTTCATAAGAAATAAATTACTATAATACAAAGACTAAGCCTTTTCTTTTTAAGTAAGTTTTTACTTATAAGATAGATATAAATAGTTTTTTAGAATAATTCGACATAAGAGTTTATATATATATGAAAATATATAACCAATTAATCTATTATAAACTATATATATAATTATACTAATTATCCAAACTTTTAAGTAGTTAAAGTAATGATAATATCATTTAACCTTGAAGTCTTATAATTTGATATTATTAATATATTTTTCAATACTATAAAAGATCCTAATAGATTTCTGATAATAATTAAACTACTACATAGATTCAAAGTTATAAGATATTACATACAATTTAAATATACTTTATATAGACTTTATGATATTTTCTTTTTAACATAAAGCTTTCTATACTATACTTAAGTGATTAAACTTCTAAGTATATTTAGAAAAGTTTTATCTATTTAAAAATAAGAGTACAAGTATTTATATTTTATTCTATATCGATAATAGTCTTTTCTTATACTATAAAATAACTAAAGACAATATTCTTAAGATTATTAAAAATATCAAATAAACTTTTAAATTTAAAAAATAAAGTCCCATTAAGTATTTCCTAAAGGTTTAAATAATTGGGAATTATAAGTATTATAAGATTGATTTAGTTTATAATATATATATTACTAAAATTGCTAAGTATTTTAATCTTAACTATAGCCTAATTCTAATAATACTACTTCTAATAATTTCTTCTACTATAAACAGTAGTTAAATTATATTTTAAGAGATTTATATATAATAGATAAAAGTTGATTCTATTCTTTATATTTCTATTATAGTATAACTAGACATTTTAGTTATATACTCTCTATTCTTAAAATGCTTTATAAATCGTTTTTAAGTATACTTAAATACTATAAATTATATAATTTAAAATCTCTGTAAAACGAGATTCCTAGTACTATAATTTAGAAACGTAAACAACATTAATAAAATACTATAAATATTCTTAATTACTAGAGATAATTCTTTTATAAATTATAGAGAAACTTAAGAACTAAATCATAGTTATATTATCTCTTTATTAAAACAACTAATCTAAACGAAAACTACTTAGTAGAATACTGCTATAATATTAATAATAGAAAAAGAACTTCTTAGCTTAGAATATACTTTCAAAGAAATTATAGTACTAAAAAGACTATTTTAAGATATTAAACTCAACCTTAGAAACATTCAGAGAATCTATTATAATAACTACCAAATTATTAAACTAGTAATTTTAAATAGTACATATTGATTTACTAGATTATAATATATAGATATTTAATGAATGAAAGTATATTAAAAATACTTAAAAAAGTAGTTTTCAAAGTGATCTATATTTTTATAGATTTAATACTAGTAGATAGACTTATAAAGAATCTAACTTAAGTAAAGTTTCAGTAATTCAGAATATTTCTTAATTTTATAGATCTGTAAATAAGGCTTTTAAAACTAGCTAAAGAAATAAAGGAAGTTTTTTAAAGTAATTTACTATTTATTTAAATATATATATAAATAATCTAGATACTTATTTGAGTTTTAGCGAGATATCTTTATAATAGTAATATAGAAAGAAAAGAGATAATAATATTCTTTGAGTTCTTTATGAAGAACAAAGTTCTTTAACTAAGTTTCTTTTTAATTAAGAATAGATCACTCAAATTTAAACCTTTAAATAACTAAGTGAGAAGTAGTAATTAGCATTTAAATGTTAACCTAAAAAAGTATAGAGAACTAATTATGATTCTTAAAAATAGGAATAGAAATAAAAGCTTATCTTAAAAATAGAAGAAACCTTTTAAAACTAATAGCTGGAATAATATATCTAAAGCTATAAATTCTAAACTTTCTTATAACTAGCTAAGAAATAAAGTTTCTATTGATAGAAAACCTAGTTAAAACTACTAAAAGCCTAGTAATAAACCTAGTAGAAGATATATAAATAAGAAGTAGTATTTAAAATATTAAAATAATACGAAATAGTATTTAAAATACTAGAATAATAGTTAACTAAAGTATTTTAATAGTAGGGATTATAGTAATAGAATTAGAAATGCTTCTATTCTTAATAAAAAAAGCTTTAAAATTTCTTTTATTATTTTAACTATAGCTTAAAATAAATAAGCTTTTTTATATTTCTGATTCTCTTATTTTGTAACTAAATAAAATTAGATTTAAAAGAAAATCATCAACTAAAATACTTACTTTATTAGTATCTGAGATTTATATAACTTTTTTATTTCTTAACAACCTTCTAACCTTTATTCAAAACTAGAAGATATATTTAATTTTAAATTAGTTTTATACTAGTAGTAATGATTAGACACTAAATCCTTATTACTAATAGTAATAATATAAAGATAAAGTTCTTAAGCAAAAATAAAACTTGAATAGTAAATTATATAAGAAATAGTTTAAATAAACTGCATATTACTAATAATCTTTATTGAGAATATATAAGTATTATATTCCTTAGTAATCTTGCTTTTCTTAGAAAAGATAAACTTAGTTAAAGTATTCTTTAAAATCGTAGATTTCGTAGTAGGTTTTATAAGTTAATATTTAGCTATTTTAAACTAGTATTTAAAATTATTAATCTTTAAAGAAACTTCCTAATTCCTAATTTAAAAAAGCTTCTTTATAAGACTAGTTATAGCTTTTAAGTATTTCTTAAGAAATTTAAGTAGTTTATTCATATCCTTTTTTTTATTTCTTTCTCTATCCATAGTATTTCCAGAATTCTTCTTCTCTATTAATAATAAACTTAAACTCCTATTCCTTCTTTAATTTTAAAGTTCCTAGCTAAACTATGTTTATTATTATTAAAAAGAAGTTTAAAAGTAGAGATTTTCCTAGGATAACTATAACGATATTTAAAACTAGTAGTAATAATAAGCTCTTTTATTAAAATAGTAGCTTTCTTAGTAATACTACTAAGCTTTAATACTTCGATAAGCTTAGGAAATAGGGATAGTAATAAGTATTTTTATATATTAGAGAATTCTATAAAACAAAACTAAATAAGCGATTTTAGTTAAAATACTTATATTTTATATTATTACTTAAATCTTAGACTAATAAGAGAATAAGGTCTCTTAGTCTTAATAACTTACTTATAAATTTTAAAAATAGAATATTCTTAAATAAGATTCCTAAGAATAAGAAAAATATTAATAATAAGAAAGGATAAAAGAAAATAAGAAATATTAATTTACTTTTAAGAAATAAAGAGAGTTAAAACATACTAAATAAAATAGGTTTCTTAAAAGAAGTAAAAACAAGTATCTTAAGTTCTAAACTTATTATTATTACTAAGTAAATAAAATTAGAAAATACTTAATATAACCTTTATTGTAGATTCTCTATTACTTTTGAAGTTAGGATTAAGTAAGAAATACTGAGATTTAAGAATAAAATAGGTAAAGATAGGTATTAACTTATTTGGTAGATAGTATAAGTCTAAATATACTGAAAGATTACTAATAATCTTATAGGTATTCCTAATATTAATAGCTTATTCTTGAACTTGAATAGAAGAATCTTCAGCTTTACTAGCTTCTTTCTTAACTAATTAATAAGGTTTATCTTATAGTTTAAATATTAGTCATAACTAATGTATATTATTATTCTTAAAATTAATATGTAAAGTCTATATTAATAGAATATATCACTTATAAATAAAAAAAATAACAGTTAAGAGTATTAGTATTAAGGAGAAAAAAGAAACTAGTAAATAAAAATAATAATAAATAACTTATTTATAGTATATAGAAAATCGGATAACTAGTAATTTTAGAAAAGGCTAACCGATTACTTTTACTAATATAATAAGAATAGTTAAATATACGATAAAGTATAGTAATTCTATTAATTTCCTTTGTTTAAATACTTAAAACTCTATTTTAGGAAACTATTTACCCTATTTTATATATTTAGTAGATTGCTTAAAACACATAAGCATTTCTCTAGTAGCTTTACTACTTAAGAGGTATATAAGAATAGGTATAGTATTGAAGCTACTATACGACCTTACTAATTTATATAAAGTCTAACTATTCTATTTATACGTATTTAAGTATTTTATTCTAGTTTGAATAAGATATACCTTTCAATAACTTACCTTTAAACTATATACTATATTACTTACGTATTATACTTAGAAAATAACTAGATAACTTTATTTTAAATATCTATAATCTATTTATTCATTATAGTATTTAGAATAAATTTATTAAACTCTAGTCTAATATAATAATAACTTTAATTATAAGAATTACTACTAGGGGAGGGGCCGATAGCTCGCTTTCTACTGTAACTATTAGTAGACATATTGCCCCCTGAAGTACGACTTTAGCCTTCCCGCCCCCCCCCCCCCCCCCCCCCCCCCCCCCCCCCNCTACTACAGCCGGCCCCTAGTTAATCCGGGGCCAAACCCCTCACGGCTACAGCTAGCATACCCGCCCCGCGTCAACCTTTTCAACAACAAACAACCGACAACTCCTTCCACAACAACCTCACACCCTCACACCTTCATACCCTCACACCCTCACAGCCACGCATAATTCAAACATCTCGAGACATTCAATTACTACTAACTACAAGTACTCTATTCAAATCACAACTTTAATATCCACAACCTTAATATCCCTATTAACTAAGCCTTACTTACCCCTAAAACGAGACTTTACACTATTAACACACAAGTTCTCCGCTACTAATACAAGCCAACTCACGATCTCTACATAAGTGTAGCAGGACTCAGCCTGCTCTTATTAGTAAACGATTTTGACATATTAATCGAGTACGGCTAATATATAAATAATACTTATATAGATATAGATATTTCTAGTATAGCTAGATAGCTTTTAAAACCCCTATAATTACAGTATTATAATACTCTAAAGTATCTAGTAACTAATATTATAGTAAAGTATCGATATTAAAGTATTATCTAATCGATACCTAGTCGCTAATATTATTAGCTTAGTATAGTAGTTTATAGGATAGCTAGACGATTTTCTTTTAAATATCTATAAGTTACCTTTTAATTGTAGTATTTAGAATGATTTTATTAAGGCCTAGTCTAATATACTAATAGCTTTAGTTATAATAGTTGTAGCTAGATATCTCTACACCTATCTCGTAGTTATCTTTTTATAGGTAGTTGTATAGATTTCGAGGAGATTTCGATTCTATCGTGAAAATTACGGAAGAGTAATAGATTACAGAATACCTAGCTCTTGCGTCTCGAAGCAGGTATTCTATTTTATTCTATTTTCAAGAAGTTTAAAAAGGTTCTTAACCCTACGACCTTAGTAGTTATTTTTAGCTATATATATTAAGCCTTAGCTAGTCTCGATAAAGCTCTCCCTATATAGACTATTACTACGAGGTCTTCTACTACTATAGGGTTAAATGTCGGAACTGGGGGTATAATTGTCTATAATAATAGGTAATTTCATTACTATTTTAACTAGTTATAAGCTAGTATTAACACGAATACTATTATCGGGTAAAATTTATAGATAAATCTATATATAGGGTAAAGAGCTTAGATACCATTCCAGGTATAGAGCAAAAGTAACCAAATAAGAATTACTACTAGATATTTCTATACTTATCTTGAAACAATGTTTTTATATATAAGTATATAGATTTCAAGGAAGTCTTGGTTTTATTATAAGACTTATAAAAGAATAATAAATTAAGGAATACTTAACTCTTATATCTCTAAATAAATATTTAATCTTATTCTTTTTTTCAAAAGTTTAAAAAGATTCTTAATCTTATAACTCTAATAATTACTTTGAATTAATTATATTAAATCTTAATCTTAATAGAACTCTCTTTAATCATTACTACGAAGATTCCTATTACTATAGAATCAAATATTAGAACTAAGAATATAATTATCTATAATAATAAGTAATATCATTACTATATCAACTAGTTATAACTTAATATTAGTATAAATACTATTATCAGGTAAAGTTTGTAGTTATGTCTATTTATAAAGTAGAAACTTGAATACTATTCTAAGTATAGACCAAAAATAACAAAGTAATTTACATTCTACTTTTAATAATTCTTTTATATTATTACTTATATCGTTATAGTAATATAAGAAACAATTTCTTTGAAAATCTATAAGCTTGAATCTAAAGTCTAAGGTTAAATCTAATATACAAAGTTTATATATTTCTAGATTAGAAGAACCTTACTCTTTTAGGAAATAATTAAAGAGTTTAACTATTTCTTTAATAAACCTATCTATTAAGATCATATGAATATATAGTCTTTTTAATTGTTAGTATATAGTTTAAGTATTAATATATGATAAAAGAGTATTTACCAGTTTAGGTAACTACTCTTATGAATTTTAAACTTTATAACTAAGTTATTAAGTTTATTATATATAGTATATATATATATTTATGTAGTTGATAAACGTTTATTTAGGCTTATACATAGTTAAACTAAAAAGAAATACTAGGTTTCAAAAAGATCTTAAATATAGACTTTAGATCTTTTGAAACCTTATACTTATTAGTAGTAAGATAGACTTCTTTATATTTTAAATTACTAGTATTTCTGAAGGTATATTCTATAGTTAGCTTAAGCTTTAAAGTAAGAAGTATTCTTCTATAAATAGAATTCTATCTAGTTTTATTTTCTTTAATACTCTAGTATGAACTTCTTAATATATATGTAAATATTAGTTAACTTACTTAGAAGAATAATTGTTTTATTAAGAGTAAAAAGTAAAGTTTCGTCTTTTTTAGACTTTTCTATATTCTTTAATAATAATTATTACATCTTACTAGTATATTTAACTATAACTTTAATTCTATAAATATATTTCATAGAGCTTATATATATACTAGTACATATTATCTAGTAATATATATAATAAGAAATACTTACTACTAAGTGAATTCTTAGTATATATACTTTTACTAGCTATACGATTATTATTAATCATATCAATATTATTATTTATATAATTCAAAAGTTCTTCTTCTTTAGTAATATTAGATATATGTTTAATTAATATATCCTATATTATTATATTAATAATATATAGCAGGGTCTAATAACTTACTCTCTACTCTAGCTATTAGTAGATATATTACCCCCTAAAATATAACTTTAATCTTTCTACCCCCCTATTAACTACTATAACTAGCCTCTAGTTAATCTAAAACTAAGCTTTTTATAATTATAATGATTAGTATACCTATTTTATATTAACTTTTTGAATAAAAGATAACTAATAACTCCTTCTATTGCAACCTTCTATCTTTATACCCTTATACCCTCACACCCTTATAACTATATATAATCCAGACATCTCAAGATATTTAATTACTATTAACTATAAATACTCTATTTAAATATTTATTACGATTTTGATATCTATATCTTTAATAGAAAAGGCTAATAGCTCACTCTCTACTATAACTATTAGTAGATATATTACCCCCTAAAATACAACTTTAGCTTTCCTACCCCCCTACTAACTATTATAGCTAGTTTCTAGTTAATCTAGAACTAAACCCCTTATAGCTATAGTAGCTAGTATACCTACCCTATATTAACCTTTTCAATAATAAACAACTAATAACTCCTTCTATAATAACCTTATATCCTCATACTCTTATACTTTTATACCTATATATAACTTAAATATCTAAAGATATTTGATTACTACTAATTATAAGTATTCTATTTAAATATTTATCATAACTTTAGTATCTATAACTTTAATATCCTCGAGGATAAACCTTACTTACCCCTAAAACAAAACATTATACTACTAATATAAAGGTTCTCTATTACTAATATAGACTAATTTATAGTTTCTATATAAATATAATAGGACTTAGCTAGTTCTTATTAGTAGATAATCTTAATATATTAATTATAGCTAACTTATAAATAATACTGATATAGATATAGATATTCCTAGTATAACTAGATAACTTTTAAAAGCTTTATAATTATATTACTATAATGTTCTAAAATATCTAATAACTAGTATTATAATAGTATATTAATATTAAAAGTATTACTTAATTAATACCTATTCCCCGATATTATTAACTTAGTATAATAAATTATAAGTTAGCTAGATAATCTCCTTTTAAATATCTATAAACTACGTATTAATTATAATACTTAGGATAATTTCTTAAAGTTTATTTTAATAAAGTAATAACTTTAAATATAATAGTTATAACTAGATATCTCTATACTTATTCTATACTTCCCCTTTATAAGTAATTATATAGATTTCGGGGAAATTTCAATTCTATTATAAAAATATAATATACTACTACTCTAATGACTAGATTCTATAATAGATAATTTAAATATAGAGAAGTAATAAATCACGGATTACCTAGCTCTTATAAATACTCTATTTTATTCTATTTTCAAAAAGTTTACAAAGATTCTTAATTTTATAACTTTAGTAGTTACTTTTAACTATTATTGAACTAATACTAAGTACTAGTAAAGGTCTCAGGGAATAATATAACTATTAACTATAGAAGAATAGAGAGTTTAAAGTAGTATCTAAAAATAGTACTAATATTAGTAGAAATAGTAATAATAATAAGAAGTTCGGATTCTATAGAAGTGGGGAACTTCACTATCTATATAACTAAAATAGAGTTTA
>RYZW01001894.1:3528-14338 GCA_004367215.1 Colletotrichum trifolii | reverse complement strand
AAAGTTATAGATATGAAAGTTATAATAAATATTTAAATAGAGTATTTATAGTTAGTAATAATTAAATATCTCGAGATATTCAAATCATATATAGCTGTGAAGGTATAAAAGTATAAAGGTATAAAGTTATCGTGGAAAGAGTTATTAGTTATTTATTGTTAAAAAGGTTAATACGAGGCGGGTATACTAGCTACTATAGCTATAAGGGGTTTAGCCCCGGATTAACTAAAAGCTAGCTATAGTAGTTAGTGGGGGGGGATTAGGAGAGCTAAAGTTATATTTCAGGAAGTAATATATCTACTAATAGTCGTAGTAGAAAGCAAGCTATCAGCCTTTCCTATACCTACTTTATATTAACCTTTTCAATAATAAATAACTAATAACTCCTTCTATAATAACTTTATACTTTTATACTCTTATACTTTCACGCTTTTATAGCTATATATAATTCGAATATCTTAAAATATTTAATTACTACTAATTATAAATATTCTATTTAAATATTTATTATAATTTTGAAATCTATAACTTTCATATCCCTATTAAGCTTTACCTACCTCTAAGACGAAACTTTATACTACTAATATAAAAGCTTTCTACTACTAGTATAAACTAACTTATAATTTCTATATAAATATAATAAGACTTAGCTTACTCTTATTAGTAAACGATTTTAATATTAAATATAGTTAATATATAAATAATACTTATATAAATATAGATATTTCTAATATAACTAGATAGTTTTTAAAACCTTTATAATTATACTATTATAATACTCTAAAATATCTAGTAACTAGCATTATAATAAAACATCGATATTAGGGTAGTATTTAATTAATACTTAACCTCTAATATTATTAGCTTAGTATAGTAACTTATAGGATAACTAGATATTTTTCTTTTAAATATCTATAAGTTATCTATTAATTATAGTATTTAAAATAATTTTATTAAAACCTAGTCTAATATACTAATAGTTTTAGTTAAAATAGTTATAGCTAGATATCTCTATATTTATTTTATAGTTATCTTTTTATAGATAGCTATATAGATTTCGAGGAGATTTTAGTATTATTATAAAAGTTATAGAAAAGTAATAGATTACGGAATACTTAGCTTTTATATCTTGAAATAAGTATTTTATTTTATTCTATTTCTAAGAAGTTCAAAAGAATTCTTAACCTTATAACCTTAATAGTTACTTTTAGTTTTATATATTAAACCCTAGTTTTGATAAAATTCTCCCTAACTATTATGACGAGGTTTTCTACTATTATAGAGTTAAATATTAGAACTAGGGGTATAATTATCTATAATAATAGGTAATTTCATCACTATTTTAACTAGTTATAAACTAGTATTAGTATGAATACTATTACTAGGTAAAGTTTATAGATAAATCTATATATAAGGTAAAAAACTTAGATACTTGTAATTTCATTACTATTTTAACTAGTTATAAACTAGTATTAGCATAAATACTATTACTAGGTAAAATTTATAGATAAATCTATATATAAGGTAAAAAACTTAGATACTATTCTAAGTATAGAGTAAAAGTAACTAAATATATAAATATAATAAGACTTAGGTTTCTCTTATTAGTAAATAACCTTAATATATTAAATATAGCTAATAAATAAGTAATACTTATATAGATATAGATACTTCTAGTATAGCTTAATAGTTTTTAAGACTTTTATAATTATATTACTATAATATTCTTCAATATCTAGTAATTAGTATTATAGTAGTATATTAATATTAGAATATTATTTAATTAAGACCTAATTTCTGAAAATTCTAGTTCATTATAGTTGTTTAGAAGATAACTAGATAAACTTTTTTAAATATTTATAGGTAACTTATTAGTTGTAAGTTTTAGGATAATGTTATCAAAACTTAATTTAATAAATTAATAGCTTTAGTTATAGGGGTTATAAGTAGATATTACTATACTTATCCTCTATTTCTCTTTGTATAAATAATTATATACATATCAAAGGAATTTGAAATTTATTATAAAAGATATAGAAAAGTAATAAGTTATAGAATACCTAGTCTTTAGTATTATATTTTATCTTTCTTTTAAGAAATTGAATAAAAATCTCAACCCTATAACTTGAGTAATTATTCTTTTAGCTATATATACTAAACCCTAACCTAGATAAAATTCCCTCTATATAGATTATTAGTATAAGGTTTTCTATTACTATAGAATTGAATATTAGACTTAGAAGTATAATTATCTATCATAATAAACAATTACATTATAATTCTAACTAGTTATAAACTAGTATTAATATAAATGTTATTATTAAATAAAGTTTATAGTTAAATCTATATATAAAACAAAGAGTTTAGATATTTTTATAAGTATAGAGTAGAGATAATTAAATAAAATAATTAAATTATAATATCTTTACTTCTTTAAATAAATAATACCTCTTTTTACTAACTAACTATAAAATAAATATAAGTTTTATTAAATTGAAGATTTATAATATATAAGAATAAGTATAATACTAAAGCTACTATACATCTCTACTAGCTACTATAAAACTCTACTAGTTTATATATAATATAACTATTCTATTTATATATATTTAAATACTTTATTCTAGTTTCAATAATATATACTTTTTAATAACTTATATTCAAACTATATACTATATTACTTAATCATTATAGTTATAAGCCTAGTTATATTTACTTATCTCTAAACTATTTATAATTAATAAATATTAAGGAAATCCTTTTTAACCTATCTCATTGGTTCTTTAATAAATTACTTACAGATAATATACTTAATTACTAGTAATTTAAATATAATAATAAAGCTATGTAATAACTCTAATTTTAACTACTAATATATTATATAATAGTTCTATATAATTAACTAAGCTATTTATAAGTATATTAATCTAAATATTCTATCTATTTTTAAGACTTTAAAATTAATTAATCTATTTAAATTCAACTAATAGCTTAACTAAAAGAATACTACTTAATAGAACATTATAAGTACTAAACTCTATATTCCTAAAACTTAAAAGGTTTTTAACTATTATATAATAAATTTTAAATCTTAAATAATTCAAAAATCTAATTATAAAGAGATAAAGAAATTTTATAATACAACTCAGATATAAGTTAATATTACTATTAATGATAGCTTTCTAATACCTACTTAAATAGAACTCCTTAGTACTAATAATATTTCTCTTTAAACCCTTCTAAAAACTCTAAAATATTAATATACCTAGAATAATTCAGGTATATAATAATAAGTTAGAATTGAAGATAAGAAAACTCTCGAGAAAACTAAATTAAATATTTCTAGTCTAGTATAGGATAATAGATACTATACTACTTACTTCTAAGTAGTTATGTATAATATTCCTACAATTTAGGGATTTCTTGTAATTAAAGAGTAGTTTTAAATATTTACTTAATATATTTCACCTAATTAAGTTATAACTTAGTATCAAAATATTATTAAAAGAGAAACTCTAAACTAAAATATTAAAACTCTAGTTAAATAAAGAGGAATTTTTATAGCTTTATCTTATACTAATAAAAATTTAATAAGAAAGTATAGAAAAATACTATTTATATAAACTATTCTCGCGGGAAAATTAGATATATCTTAGGTTAAACCTAAATACTTATACGATTTCAGAAACTACCTATACTTTCCTAAGAACTATAAATATATTAAATATACTATTACTAGTTTATATACTAGATTCCTTAATATTCAAAAAATAATTACTATTTAAAATAGTATCATAAATAAAGTAAATAACTCTAAATTTATATTCTATACTAAGAACTGGCTAAAAAAAACTAAACTCTAGAAAATACACTAATAAAACTAAAGAAGTATTTTTAGATACCCTAAAAACTAGATTAGTTCTCTTGGGTAATAAATCTAGTAATAGCTACTATTTTTCTAATTTAATATATATAAATATTAACTTTACTTTTCTTAAAAAGTTAGTTATTTTCCTCCTAGGAATTTTCTTAACTATTTAAAAACCTTATATATTTTCGAGGAATATAGTTTTTAATAACTATTAAATAATTTATATTACTAATTTAATAGATTTCTTCAAAAAAGAATTTTTCAAGTTTAGTAAAAGAATAGATTTAGTTTAATATAGTTTAGCTAATTTCTCTATAATTAAGTAAAATAAGGAAATTACTAAGAAAATCCTTAATAGTCTAAATAAGAAAATATACTAGATTTAATATTAGATAATATTACCTGTATTAAAAACTTCTATACTAACATTATCTCAGATACTCTATTTCTTTATAAAACTAAAATCCAGTATATGAAACTAGACTATACTTTTAGATTTAGCTTATTTAAATACTCTATTATTATAAAATAGTTATTTAAAAATATAATCTTATTTCCCTTTAATATAAACCTATTTTAAACTATCTTATAGTCTATTTGAATACTTCTAGTATTATCTCGGAATTTCTAAGTATTCTATTTTCTTAACTATACTTTAAGATAGCTCTCCTAGAACTAAAATTCAATATATATATATATATATATATATGTGATACTTTTAAATAAGATACTTTAAATAAACTACTCTTAAGTATCTAATCTTTAATATTTAAGAGGTAAAAATTGTAAAACTAAAATAACTAGACTAATCCTATTATATAATAACTTATTTTTAATAAGTTATCTCGAGATAAACTTTAGAGTTATATTTAGTTTACTTATTTTATTATATCACTTAAGATCTATATAACTTCCCTCGAATATATATAAGTAACTCTTAAATATTTATTATTAAAAATAAATTTTTCAGCCTACTCTTTATATTCATATTACTCAATAAAACTAATAATTTAGTCTTTTGAGGATTAATAATATTCAAAAGATAGGTCAAGAAATAGAGAAACTTTTCAATTTACAAAGTTCGATAAAATATTGAGAGAATAGTAAAAGTAATTAATAGAGAAACTAGTTATTAGAAATAAATAATAGAATAAAATATTAATTTTAAACTATTTCTTTCTAAAACTAAAAAGCTAGTTAGAATAAGTAAATATACTAGAAAAGAACTAATTACCCGAAGGATTAAAATACAAGAAACTATAGAATTACTACTTAAACTATAAATCGAGTTAGTTTAAGTACTAGTTATACTATATAATATATCTCTAAATATTTCAAATAACTAGAAATTACTATATAAAACTAAAGAGACCTAATACAAATAGTATTTTTATTAATAAATACTAGAGTATATTCTAAGTTCTTATTAAAACTTGTAACTTTATCAAGGATAAATTTATATTTATAATTATTAAATATACCCGCTTAAGAAATACTATAAATAAAGTATCTTAAAAAGTTATTTAAAAGTAAACCAAAAAGATATATTAGATACCTAATAAATCATATTCTAAATACCTATAACTTTTATAAGATCTAGATCCCTACTTTTTAAAAAGTTATTATTACTTAAAATACCAAGTTTAATAAAATAAAATTCTACTTACAATAAAACTGATATAAAATACTTATAAAAAAGAATATAAAATTACTAGTTAAGTTAATTACTAAAAAGGAAAAAGACCTTATTCTTAAAATACTAAGAGATTTTAGAATAATAAGAATACCTAATAAAAAGACTTCTCTTCTACTAGTTATCCTACTAATACTAGAAGTAACCTAAAATATTAGGTTAAGTTTAGAGTTAGTTTTAAAAACTAAGAAGAGAGGTTTAATTATACTTAAATTAATACCTGAACTAATAGGACTAGTCTAGGTCTCTAATTAATAATAACTAGATATAATAACCTTAAGTGAAATTCGGAGTTTAAAAAATATACTAATAACTAGAGAACTAAATAGTATACTTAAAATTAGGGATCTAGTTAGTTAAGAGAGGATATTTATTTTAATTAAGAATAGAGGTAATTATTCTAAAACCCCTATTTAGCTAACTTAGGACAAATTAAAACGTAACTCTAGACCTTAACTAACTAGGTCAGGATCTTCAACTACCCAGGAACCTAGCTAATAATATAAGAGTAAATAATAAAATACATTAAGCTAGAAATTACTATTAATAACTATATAATAGTTTTAAAGAAGTATAATAATAATATTTATACTCCTTAGAACATAAATAAAATATTTTTACTAGTATTTATTTACCTAATTAGTAGTAAAAGCTTAATAAGAATAATCTTAACCTCTTAATAGTTTTCTTTATTATTTAAAATATAGTATTAAAGAAGAAAGATCCTTCTACTAAGATTTAAATATACTTTAATTAACTAGTAATACTTCTAAACACTTAGAAGAGTATTACTAACTTACTAAAACTACTATAAAATCCTTTATTAAAGTAGTAAGAGCTGAGATTATAAAGTTAAAAAAATATTCAGTAAAGATAGATTACTAAAATACTAAATCTAAGCCCTTTCCTCTCAAGTAAATCTTTACCTATAAGATAGATATAAATAGTTTTTTAGAATAGTATAAAATAAAAGTTTAAATATATAGAGATATATAGCTAGTCGATCTGCTATAAACTATATATATAGTAATACTAGTTACTAAAGCTTTTTAGGTAACTATAGTAATTATAGTATAGTTTAGCCTCGAGGTTTTCTAGTTTAATGTTATTAATATATTTCTAAATACTATAAGAAACTTTAATAAACCTTTTATAATAATTAAACTACTAGATAGATTTAAAATTATAGGGTATTATATAGAACTCGAATATATTTTTATAAACTTTAAAATATACTTTTTTTAATATAAAGCTTTTTATATTACTTTTAAGTTATTAAGCTTATAGTTATACTTAGAAAAACCTTATTTATTCAAAAATAAGAATTATTATAGATTTAAGTTTTAGGGCTTATATAGGATATTACTATTAGGGCTTTATATAACTACTACCCCTATTAGAGGCTAGCCACGAGAGGTGCTTCAGTGGTGCTTTAATAGTATTATGATAAACTTGAAGAGTTTATACTTAAGGTGAAAACTTTTTACTAGATTATAGGAATAGTAGTTATATAAAGCCCTAATAGTAATATCCTATATAAGCCCTAAGGCTTGGGTCTGTGATATACCCCCCACTACTCCCCTATTCTATCGCTATAGTAATACGTGATATCTATAACTTTATAATATAACTATAATATCTAACTATTTAAGCTAATCTAACTAGTAAGAAAAATCTATTAAGATAACTTCCTTAAGTACTACTAATATTAGATAGTTAACCACAACATCTAACTACCTAAACTAATCCGACTAATAAGAAAAATCTATTAAGATAACTTCCTTAAGTACTACTAATATTAGATAGTCCTACTAATAAGAAAATTCAGGTACTATTAATATTAGATAGTTTTGCTAATAGAAAAATTTGTATTATATTTACCCTAGGTGATTTTATATTATGCTTTTCTTCTATTTATCTATAAGAAGTCTTTTTCTTTTCCCCTATATACAGTTTTACTTTTTTTCCTCTAGTATTATATAATTCCTATTTCGCGCCTATGCTAGTACTATTAAATTACCGTTTTTCTGCTTTCTTTCCCCCTTTTATATTCTATTTATTACTATATTAACTACTATTTTTACTAGATCTAGCTTTTTTAATAACAATCCTTCTTACTACTATACCCCTTCTAAGCCTATTACCTATACCTATAGTGGCTTTATTATCTAGGGCGACTCTAATAATAATAATAACTAACCCCCTATAATAGTTATTGATACTTACCTTAACTATCATTTGAAGTAGAATAAGAGTAGTATTACTTATTCCTATATATAAGGTCGTAGTTATTCTTATTATAAATACTTATAAATAAAAAGTAAGTATAAATAGGGATTTTACCTCTTTACTATAAGCCCTAGGTTGTGTGCTACTAGTTACTAAGTTAATTATCTAGTTATAATAAATAAATATATCGTTATTTTTATTGTTACTATTTCTAAGGGTAAGGATATAGCTATAGCCTACTATACTACTATCTTATTACTTAAGTTCTCTACTATAGTTTAGTATTATAATAACTACTTCTATTATGCCTAATAGGAAGCCCCTGTTTGTATTACTACTACGCCTATTATTTTTATTTCTTATACTAAACGTGCTCCCGCTTCTACTCTTACCTTTACTTCTAAGTAGGTTATTACTAGCTTTAATAGTATTATATAAATAATAGTAAATCCCCCCTCTTTTTTTTCTATACTTTTATTATACTAACTTCTTTATAGTAAAGTATTATAATATATTCTAGTATTTATATTATACCCCGCTAATATTACAGCTATATCTTTAGCTTTACCAAGACTAGCTTACCTATCTGCTACTACTATACTATTACTCCCCTAGTTTAATATTAATAATACTTTATT
The DNA here is from genome assembly GCA_004367215.1 of Colletotrichum trifolii. Classification (NCBI taxonomy): domain Eukaryota; kingdom Fungi; phylum Ascomycota; class Sordariomycetes; order Glomerellales; family Glomerellaceae; genus Colletotrichum; species Colletotrichum trifolii. Next base: position 5,907 of record RYZW01001894.1, on the reverse strand, counting down.
TATAAATAAGTGTTATTTATTAATATCCCTGATAATAAAGAAGAAGAGGAGGAGGATAATAATAATAAAGAAGAAGATTTCTAAAGTAATAAAGAAATATAAGATAATACTAGTTTTTTTGCTTAATTAGTTTATTTAGTATTCTAGGGGTAAGTCTAGTAGCTAGTTATATATACTCCTTAGGGACTATTATATTATTTGATTTATGGCTTATATAGCCTTTTATTACTAGTAAATTAATATTAAACTATTAATTCCTTTAATATTTCTATACTATAACTTAAATTATATAATAATTTTATTATTAGTAAGGTTTTCTAAGGGTTCCTATATTAGGGTATTATAACCCTTTTATTTAACTAATATATTATAGTTATATTTTTACCCTAGTATATTCTTCGCTACTAGTATCTCTTCAATATCATACTCCTTATATACCTTACTATCCTCCCTAGCTAGAACTAAGATAGGGTTAAATCATATATCTATATATTATTATAATAATAATAAATTATTTTCTATTTATTTAATAAAGTTAATATAGAATATTAAGTAGATATTTATAGGGATATCTAAAGTAATATTTAGTAGGTTTAGTATATTAATAATTTTATATTTAGAAGATACCTAGTTAAGTTTCTTATTTAGCTAATTTGTTTTAATATAATATAGTAATAGCTATACTTTATCCTTTACCTAGAACTTCTTAATTACTTGTTATATCCTATTTATACCTATTTTATTATACTACTATATATATACTATTACTACCTAAGTTATAGTAATACTATCTTTTAGGTAAAAAAAGAAAACTAAAACTTATCTTAAGCTAGAATATATAAATTATTCTACTACTTTAGAATATAGGATAGGTATAATATTAAACCTATTTAGGAGCTTATTTAAACTTATTCTAATTACTAATAAATCTTTATTATTTAGTACTAACTAATAAGTAGTAATATAAGCTAGCTAGTCTAATTATAAAAAAGTAATATATATTTATAAGAAAACCTAGATCTTAAGTATTATTTTCTCTATCTTATTATTTATCTAGGGATAGAATAATATTAACAAAAATTACTATATCCCTATTAATTAGTATAATATTATTTAGAAAGTATTAATTTAGTCTAATTTATAATTAGTAATAATTAATATAAAAAAACCATAGAACTACTACTAAATATCTTAGAACTTTTCTATATAAGTATTAGTAGTTATAGATATTATAGTTTCTAGCTAGATATATTTTAATAATTAGTCTATAATTATTATTAGGAATCTTAAGTTATCTTCTTTAGTAAATAGTAGTTCTATTATAAAATTAATAGAAATCTATAACTAGAATTTATTAGGAATTAGAAAAAGTTATAAGAAGTCTTAGTAGTATTACTATCTTTTATATAAATACTAGTAGATATTATATACTTATATGAAATATTTAATATCCTTTAATATACTATCTTAATACTAATCTTATAAAAGTACTATAAATATTAAATTAATACTAGAATAGTTTAGGACTAGTAAGTTATAAACTATTTAGAGAATTACTATTATTAGTAGCTTATACTTAGGGATTTAAACCTAACCCTAGTAGAATAGAGTACTATTATTTCCTATTATATAATTAGCTACTTATATCTATATTAAGGTTTCTAGAGAGAATATCCTCACTACTTAGTAGATAGTATTTAGTTAAACTTTATATATTAGTATTACTATAATTACTTAGTTCTATAGTAATAATAANTCTAGTTAAATTTTATATACTAGTATTATTATAATTACTTAGTTTTATAGTAATAGTAATATAGTATTTTAGAATATAGTATACCTATTTAGTAGTTTATTAGTAGTATATTAGTAGTTATCTCTTACTAGTATAGCTTTTTCCTAGTTCCTCTCTATTTATATATTATAAATTAAGAATACTAGGGGGAGTTTATCCTTATCTTTATAGTTAATCTAGAGAAGCTGGAAAACCTGTGTTATAGGTTTTAGTTCTATTCCATTATCTTAGCCTTATTAAGAGAGAGTATTAAAATACCTAGTAAAGTAACCTAGGTGATATTTTAAGATAAAGCTAAATTCTAATAAGGTTTCTACTTATTTAGTTTATTATTTTAAGATAGGTCTTAGGCTTATAAAATATTCTAATATTTTATAGTTAGAGAGAATAGTAAATAGCTTTGCTATATTTTATAATTCTACTAATTATACTTTTAGGTATAATATTATTATAAATAGTTCTTTGTTATGAATAGTGTAGTTCTATTAGGCTAGTATAAGTCTAGCTAAATAATAAGTAATAAGCTATAATATACTATCCCTATTTTCTTATAAGAAATAACTATTTAATACTACCCCTAAATA
>RYZW01001891.1:0-16346 GCA_004367215.1 Colletotrichum trifolii | reverse complement strand
ATTAATTATTAATTTTCAACTTATTAGATTTCTTTCTTCTCTTCTATACTAATATTTTTAATAGTTACCTTCCTACTTACAAGTAATATATTTCTAGTAAAATAGTGTCTATATATTAGCTTTAAGGCGTAATAATATATATTAGTTATTACTAATATTCTAACTTCAAGAAAAACTTCTTAAGATTATTAAGTATAATATTATTATACCTATTCCCGAATAATACAATATTGCTAGCGACTTTCTAAAGTACCTAATATCTTACTCTATTAATTATCTAGTACTTATATTTATTAGCTATATCTCCGATTTAGAATAGTTATTCTTTAACCTTAACTTAAAAAGAAACTGAGATTTATAGTTTAAAGTTACTTTAGGTATCTTCTTCTCTTATCCACCTAATAAGAATAATAAGTCATAAACTTAAAATACTCTTTTATATTCTTTTTAGGAAATCTTTTTTATTTAGTAATTCTTATCTAATTACTTCTCATTTAAGATATTTAATTATTATTTCTTTCTTTATATTTCTTTCTCTATTTAAGTACTTATTCTCTTTAGTAATTTTATTTAAGAGTATTCAATTTCTAAGATTCAAGCTTAGGTCGATTCTATTAACAAATAATACCTTATTAGTATTTTAAATCTCTTAAATTAGTATAAAAGTTAGTTAATTCAACTAAGATCATTTATTCAGTTATATTTCGAGAACCTTCCTAATTTACCCAAATACTTATTACTAATCCCCGAATATATTAAGATATTAAAATTAAGTAGTGTTATAAAGAAGAGTACTATTTTACCTAAAGATCCCGCTACTAGTATTAGTTCGAAACATCTTCGCAGCCACCCGAAGAAGACTATTACTCTAAAGTTTCCTTCTAATAATAAAGAAAATAACTTAACTAGAAATTCCTAAGAAGAATAGGAAATACTTAAACTTATTAGTAATAATAATAAAGTAGAAGATAATAATAAAGACGCTAAAGAAATAGCTAAACCACCCAAGAAACATATAAAAATAACTACTAACACAACACATAAATCCTCTCAGATTAGAAACTAAAAAACTTCATTAAAGATTAATAATCTTACATATTAGTTAGAAATTACTAAATAGTAACTCACTAAACTTAACCCTAAAGCTACTATCCTAAAGAGAACTCCTACAAAATCTACTTCTTCTAAAAAAAGTAAATTAGTAGAGGATCGTAAAGAATACTTATTCTAAATAAAAGCCTTTAGAGACTCGTAACTAATAAGAACTATCCTATATACAAAGTATTATTCCAGTTTCATCCTCTCACGCAGACCTCACCTTTATACTATTAGTATTAGTAGGTAAGACTTAGTCTCTAACTAATACTACTAATATAAGAATAACTCGAGAAATACCTATATCTTAGTTTCAAATTACATCTATAAAACTTTTAAGAGCTATCTAGAAACCCTTAAAATTCCTAATACTAATAAGGTAAGTATTTTAACCTAAGACTTTTTATTTAAGTCTAATAGGGTTTAGGTAGAGAATAAGAAAATTAGTAATATAAAAAGACTCGCNATTTTTAGTTAAAAAGTAAAAAGATAAATATTATAAAAAAGCTTACTTATTTTAAGTTATAATTAATATAATAGAAAGATTTCGAGGCTGACTTTATTAAGAATAGAAGTAGGCTAGAATCCGCTACTGGAATACCTGTTACTGAACAATCTTCTCCTACTTAGGCGCCTTAACTAGTTCAAGCTCCCTAGCCTGTACTACCCCCTTAGCTAACTCAAGTTCCCTAGCCTATACTACTGCCTTAGCTAGCTTCAAGTAACTATATCCCTGGTTTTTTAGTAATTAAGATAGGCTCCCTAGTCAGTAGATCTTTTATACCTTAGCTAGCTTATAATATATTTAGAGGTTATAGATATAGTTATATATCTAGTTTCGGATAGCTGCTTTTAGTTTAGGCTCAAGTTCCCCCTCCCCTAATAAGATATAGTATTAATTTCTATACACCTATTACTATATCTCGCCTACCTATTCAAGGCTTAGAGTTTAAGTTTTTAGTACTAAACTAGATAAAGGCTTATCTTAAGGGTTTCGTTCCCCCTAAGTAATTAGAAGAGTTCTAATATATTCTCACTTTCTATATTAATACTATAAAAACTTTCTATTAAGAATAAGGATTAATTTAAGTTACTTAGTTATATTATTTAAGTAGATAGGGAAATAGCCTCAAGTAGCCTCTTCTGCTATTTCAGCTAGTCTTGAGAGTATTACTTATAGATTTGTAAAATTAAGAAGTATTCTAAATTATTTAAACTTCGCTTAAGTTAGATTCTTTGTAAGTCTATCTACTAGTATTATATCTGTAGGTATATAGACTACTTCAAAACTGCCTTTTAAGTATTCCTAGTAAAGCTATATTTATTGAATATTTATATGTCAAAGTCTAGTAGATAGGTGTTTACTATTCGAGATTACTAGTCTAATTATTTAGTAGTTATTATAATAGATTCTCTAAATATCTCCTAGGTTAAACTTGATATCTTAAAATAGTCTTTTTAATACTATAGCTTCTTTTAAAGTATATTCTAAGCTAAGAAATTCTACCTCGGTTATTAATATAATTATAGTACTCTATTAAGTAGCTTTTTATTAGATTAGTTTTCTAAATAGAGAGATAATATAGCTGTAATTTGATTTTCGAGTTTTTTTATAGTCTGCGAATAAAGCGTCTCTAGTGATTAAGAGGGTTTGAGGTATCTTATTAATACCCCCTGAGTTTCTAAACTATAGTACTAGGAATCTTGTCTTATAAAGGTACTGAATTACGTGGTTTATAGTATCTATATATGCTTGAGAAGGATTCGTGAGGTATTTCGAGAATAGAGAGCACGCGAATAAGATATCTAGCTATACTATAATAGAAGTATAAAGAATCGAATTAACTTTTATCTAGTACTCGTAAATCTCCTTTAGTATAGCTTTACTAGGATTTACTATANTAAATCTCCTTTAGTGTAGCTTTACTAGGATTTACTATAAAAGTTACTACTAGAAATAGTATTATTAGAGTTAGGCTATAGTTGAGTTTGAAATGCTTAGTGATCTTAGTGATATATATATTATGAATTAAGTAAATCTTATAATACTTATGATCCTAAATTACTTAAACCCCTAGAAAATATTTAATAAGACTTTACTCCTTGAGTTTATAGGTACTCTTAATACTTTTAATAATCTCGAGAACTTCTTTTTTAGCTAACTTATAATATATAAGAAGAATATTATCTATATAGAATAGGAGAAAGATAGTCGAATTCTCGTTTTTCAATAGACAAAGCTCTTCTAGGTATAGTTTAAGTCCTAATAACCTAAAGGTAGTATAAAAAGTCTTATACTAAAGAATAAGTACATTTTAAAGTCTATAAAAAGTATACTCGAGTTTAGTATAATACCCCGTAACCTTAAACTTATCTAGTAGCTTAATAGTTATTAGAGGTCTATTAGGATCCCTTATAGTATTAAGAAACGTATTAATAATATTGAACTAGTAGATTTTAAGGTCAAATTATACTACGATCGCCGCAACTACCCGAAATGTTTAAGCAGCTAAGGTTACCATATATATAGTTTATAACGGATCGACTAGCTATATATCCCTACGCATATAAATCCTCACCTTATACTATTCTAGAAAACTGTCTATATCTATCTTATAGGTAAAAGCCTACTTGAGAGGAAAAAGCTTATTTCTAGCGTCCTAATAATCTATTTCTCGCCAGGTACCTTTTTCCTTTAACTTTATAATTTTAGCTTTTACTATTTTAATAAAGGATATTCGTAGTAGTTCTAGTAGGTTAGCGATATCCTTCTAAGTCTTTAGAAGTACTACTAGTTAATTAAGGTACGTTTAAATCTTAGTAGAAAGATTTTTCTTCTTTAATACTATATTTTAAATAACAAGGAAAACTATTAAAAAGTTTAGACTAGCCTTATCTAGCTTCTACTACTAATTAAGTAAATAAATACTAGCGAAACTATCCTATTCGTACTTTATAAAGCATAAAATATTACTATTATATTTTTTTAAAAATGCTACATAGTTACTAATAGTAATCTCTAGCTCTAACTAATACTATTATTTACTCCTATATTATTAGCTTAGTTCCTAAATAGTCAAAGATCCTAACCTAAATAGTTAAGGTCTAGAGCTGCACTTTAGTCTACCCCAAGTTAGCCGAACTAAAGTCCTAAAGCGGTTACCTCTATTCTCAGTTAAAGTAAGTATCCCTTCTTAATTAACTAGATCTTTTATTTTAAGTATACTATCTAGTTTTCTAGCTATTAGTATATTTCCTAAACTCCAATTTTCCCCTAGGGATATTATATCTAATTATTCTCAATTAGAAACCTAGACTAGCCCTATTAGTTTAGGTATTAATTCAGGTATTATTAAACTTCTCTCGCTAGTTTTAGAAACTAATTCTAAGTTTAGCTTAATATTTTAGGCTACTTCTAGTACTAATAGGGTAATTAGTAGAAGAGAGGTCCCCTTACTAAGTATTCTTATTATTCTAAAATCTCTAAATATTTTAAGAATAGGATTTTCCTCTTTTTTAATAATTAATTTAACTAGTAGTTTTATAACCTCTTTTATAAGTATTTTGTATAAGTCTTACCTCGAATAAAATCTTATCTTATTAAATTTAATATTTTAGGTAATAATAATCCTCTGAAAAATAAAGATCTAGATCTTATATAAGTTATAAGTATTTAGAATATAGCCTACTAGGTATCCGATATATCCTTTTAGTTTAATTTTGAATAACTTTTTTAAAACGCTTTATTTACAGTATTTCTTAAGCAGGTATACTCGATAACCATAGGTATAAATCTATCCCTAGTAAAATCACAAGTCTCGATAAAAGCTTAGAATATACTCTAGTACCCACTAATGAAAATACTACTTATACTAGGCTTCTTTAACTTTATATAGCGATCTCTAGTTATTTTGAACGTTTAGAGATATATTATATAGTACGGCTACTACTTAAATCAACTCTACTTATAGTTCAGGTAGTAGTCTTATAGCTTCTCGTATTTTTATACCTCAAGTAATTAGTTCTTTTCTAGCGCATTCGTTCGCTCTAACTAGCTTTTTAGTATGAGAGGGAAATAGCTCGAGATTGATTCCTTACTCTGTTGCCTATCTCTGGTAACTAGTTTCTCTGTTAATTGCTATTACTACTTTCTTAATATCTTATCAAATCTTACAAATTAAAAAGCTTTTCTATTTCTTTACCTATCTTTTAAATATTAATAATATTTAAAATACTAAATTATAGGTTTTATTAAGTAGTACAAATAAAAAAAAAAGTTTGAAAACTTATCTTTAATAATAAGAACTTAGGAGTTACCTATATATACTTTAGGGAAATCGAATAAATCTTAGGTAATATAATAAAACAGGTAAACTAAGCGTAACTCTAAAATTCGTCTAGAGATAACTTATTAAGAATAAGCTATCGCGTAGTAGGAGTAGTCTAACTACTTTGGTCCTGTAATCTTTACCCCCTAAATGTTAAAAACTAAATACTTAAGAGTAATCTATCCTAGGTATCCTATTTAAAGGTACTATATATATATATCGTCAGACCTTAGCTCTAGAAAAGCTATTTTAAGGCGTAGTTAAGAAAATAGAATACTTAGCAATTCCGAGATAATACTAAAAATACTTAAATAGACTATAAAATAGTTTGAAATAGGTTTATATTCGAGGAAAACGAGGTTATACTTTTTAAGTAACTATCTTATAATAATAGAATACTTAATTAGGCTAAACCTAAGAATATAATCTAGTTTTATATACTAGATTTTAGTCTTATTAAAAAGTAAAACTTCTAAGATAATATTAGTATAGAAATTTTTAATATAAATAATATTATCTAATATTAAATCAAGCGTGTTCTTCCCCTTTAGACTATCGAGGATATTCTTAATAACTCTCTTACTTTATCTAACTATAGGAAAATTAGCTAAACTATATTAAACTAAATCTATTCCTTTACTAAGCTTAAAAGATCCTTTTTCGAAGAGGTCTATTGAATTAGTAATATAGACTACCTTATAGCTATTAAAGATAGTACTCCTCGAAAATATATAAAATCCTTAAGTAGTTAAGAAAACCCCTAGGGGAACTTCGGATAACTTTTCGAGGAGAGTAGGATTAATACTAATATATATTAAGTTAGAAGGGTAGCTACCGCTAGACTTACTAGTTAAGGGAGCTGACTTGGTTTTTATAGTATCCAAAAGAAGTTCCTTAGCTTTACTAGTATACCCCTTCGCATTTAACTAACCCTTTTTAACTAGCTTCTATCATAGAGCATAGAGCTTAGAGTTATTTACCCTATCTATAACACTATTTCGCATAGTAATAGATATCTAAATATTAGGGAATCTAGTATATAAACTAGTAATAGTATACTTAATATACCCGTAATCTTCCAGAGGGTATAGGTAGTTCCTATAATCGTATAGGTATTTCGGTTTAGTTTAAGTTATATCTAACTTTCCTATAAAAATAGCTAAGATAACTAGCGTTTTACTATAGCTTTTTAATAAACTCTTTTTAATATAAGATAAAATGATAAAGATTTCTCTATATATAGCTAAAATTTTAACTTTGAGGTTTAGAGTTTCTCTCGAGATAATATCCTAATACTAAGTTATAGCCTAACTAGGCGAAATATATTAAGTAAATACTTAAAACTATTCTTTAACTATAAGAGTTCCCTAGATTTCTAGGATATTATATATAACTACTTAGAAGTAGATAATATATTACTCGTTATACTATACTAGATTAGAAATATTCGAATTAATTTTTTTGAGGATTTTTTTATATTCGATTCTAATTTGTTACTATATAACTAAATCATTCTAGGTATATTAACATTTTAGAATTTTTAAGAAAGCTTAAAAAGATATATTATTTTTATTAAGAAGTTCTATTTAGGTAGGTATTAAAAAGCTATTATTGATAGTGGTATCAACCTATATCTAAATTACATTATAATATTTCTTAGTTTCCTTATAATTAGATTCTTAAATTACCTAAAGCTTAAGATCTACTAAGTAGTAATTAAAAATTCCTAGAGTAGTAGGTATATAAGGGATAGTGCTTTTAGTTTTCTCTTGAGTAATATTCTCTTATATAAACTATTCGTCAAATTCGAGTAATTTAAGTATTTTTGAGATATCGAGGATAGGTTTAGTGTCTAGATTGATATATTACTAAATATCTTAGCTAGTTATATAGAAGCGAAATGTAATATACTAATAGTTGAAGTCGGAGCTATTAAATAGCTTAACTATTATATCGAGGCTACTAGTAGTCAAATATACTATTTTCAAGTAATAGGTCAAAGAACTAATAAAATAGATTAAAAAGGATTTCCTTTATATTTATTAATTATAAATAGTTCAGAGATAATTAAACATAACTAGGCTTATAACTATAATAAATAAATAATATAGTATATAGTCTAAAAATAGGTTATTGAAAGGTATGTCTTCTTCTAACTAGAATAAAGCGTCTAAACACGCTTAAATAGAATAGTAAATATCTTATATAAGCTACTAGAGTCGAATAGTAGCTAGTAGAGTTGCATAGTAGCCTTGGTGCCGTATGTATTCTTACAATCTCTCTATATAAAAAGTATTAAAAGGCTTAAGTAGTCTCTAGTACTCTTATAACCCTATATTTTCTATTTATTCTAGAAAACTAGTTTATAAAGTTTAGGTTTTATAACTTATATTAATTATATTCTAAATTAGTTAAACTTTAATATTAGAATATTTAATATTTAAGGTTTAGGGGCCCGTATATCCCGGAGCCTTAAATATTCCGTATAACGTGAGGTTAACTTTTCTGAAGATAAACTCTATTTTAGTTATATAGATAGCGAAGTTCCCTACTTCTGTGGAATCCGAACTTCCCATTATTATTACTATTTCTACTAATACTAGTACTATTTTCAGATATTACTTTGAACTCTTTATTCTTCTATGGTTGATAGTTATACTGTTCCCTGAGACCTTTACTAGTACTTTAGTATTAGTTTAACAAATTCCTTTTCTATTTTATTATTATCTTCCTCTTTTTCTTTTTTATTATTAGGGATATTAATAGGTAGTACTAGTTTATAAATAAAGTATTATTAATATTAAGCTAAAAGAGTAATAGTATAGTAGTAGTAGATAGGTAAGCTAGTTTTAGTAAAGCTAAGGATATAGCTATAATATTAGTAGGGTATAGTATAAGTATTAGAGTATATTATAGTATTTTATTACTAAGAAATTAGTATAATAAAAATAGAGAAAGAGAAGAAAGGGGATTTATTATTATTTATATAATACTATTAAAACTAGTAATAACTTATTTAGGGATAAAAGTAAAAATAGAAGTAAGAGTATTTTTAATATAAGAAGTAGGAGTAGTAAGTATAGTAGTAATATAAGTAAAAACTTCCTGTTAAGTATAATAGAAGTAATTATTATAATATTAGACTATAGTAGAAAGCTTAGGGGATAAGATAGTAGTATAGTAGGAAGTAATAATATTATCTTTTTTAGAAGTAGTAATAATAGGGGAGATAATATATTTATCTTTTTTGACTAGATAGTTAACTTAGTAGCTAATAATGCGTAGCTTAGTATTTATAGTAAAAAAGTAAGATTTTTATTTATATTTATTTTTTATTTATAAATACTTATAATAAGAATAGTTATAACTCTATATATAGGAGTAAGTAATACTACTTTTATCTTACTTCGAATAATAGTTTAGGTAAGTATTGATGACTATTTTAGGGGGTTAGTTATTATTATTATTAGAATTACTTTTGATAATATAATTATTATAGGTATAGGTAGTAGGCTTAGAAAGGGTAAAATAGTAGGAAGGGTTATTATTAGGGGAGCTAGATCTAGTAGTAGTAGTAGTTAATATAATAATAAATGAAATATAGAAAAAGGAAAGAAGGTAAAAAGGTAACGATTTAGTAGTACTATAATAGTTATAAGATAGGAGTTATATAAGGTTTAGAGGAAAGAAAGTAAAACTATATATAAGGGGGGAGAAGGAGGCTTTTTGTAGATAGATAGAAGAAGAATATAGTATAAGATTACTTAGGGTAAATATAATACGAATTTTACTATTAATAAGATTATCTAATATTAATAGTATTTGACTTTTCTTATTAGTAGGACTATCTGATATTAGTAGTATTTAAATAAGTTATTTTAATGGATTTTTCTTATTAGTTAGATTAGCTTAAGTAGTTAGATATTATAGTTATATTATAAAGTTATAGATATTATATATTACTATAGTAATAGAATAATAAGGTAATAGGGGGATATTATAGACCTAAACTTTAAAGTTTATATAAAATATTACTATTAGGGCTCTATATAACTACTATCCCTATAATCTAGTAAAGAGTTTTCACCTTAGGTATAAACTTTTTAAGTTTATTATAATACTATTAAGGTACTACTAAAGTACTTCTCGTGGCTAGTTTCTAATATATACTACTATATAAAAATAGTTTTTAAGCTAATATAGAAAGAAAAAGATAATTTTAAAGATATTAGATTAGTATTTACTATAGAAACTACTTTAATTTACTATAGTTTAAACTAAATACTATTTAGCTAAATAAGTACTTTATAAGAATATAAATATAATACTGTTTTTTTCTATATAAAAAATAAACAAAAAGAATAGAAACCTAGAAAAAGAATACTGTATGTTTTAGTTTAACTAATTTTATATACTAAATAAATACTTATAAATATCAAGATAAAATACTAGTTTACTAAACTTAGAAATATATACTTAACCTAAACTATCTAGAAAATAAAAACCCTAATCTAATTAAGTAGGAGAACTCTATTAATTATACTAATAAATTATACTTCTATTCTAAATATAATAGTCTAGATAATATTACTTATAACTAATAGAAACAAAACGAATTTATATTTTATTTTAGTAGTAGAATACCTTTCGTAATTTTAATTAGAATATTATTATGTCTCTAGCAATACTGATATTATCCTAGATATATTATCTAGAGTATAAATAAATTAAAAGCGAATTTTAAGAGAAAATAAATTGAACATAATACATAATAATTAAATTATATATATTATAATAGAAATCAGATCAGATGAAACTACTAAAAGAATACTTAGGAACATTTACTATACTAATATCGGATTTAATAAAATCTATAAATAATTATCATAACTAAAAAACCTAAATAAATTACTTCTTAAACTTAATACCAAACTCTTTTACTATATTAAATACTTAGAATAAAAGAACTATATATTCCTAATACTATAACTGAATAATTTATTAAAGCTTCTTATAAAAGTAACTACTACTAAAGGAACTAGAAAATATAATATAATAAATTATTAATATATATAATCCTATAACTTACTAATAAAATCATAGAATATATTGAATATTACCTAACCTGTAATATATTACTAAAGTTAAGAATAAAACTTTTAAAAAAACTCTAACTTATTATATATCTATTAATATTATTCTATACTATAACTATAGATTTTATTATAAACTTTCTTTAAATATTATTAGACTTTTCTCCTGAGAAACTTATAGAATTCCTATTGTATAGTTTACTAATAATTATTATACATAAATTCTCTAAAGTAACTCTTCTAATTCTAAGATATACTATTTATATATTAATAAACTAGGTAAAGGTCCTTTTCTAATCTCTTTATATAAGAAACTAAAGAATTCCTAAAATAGCTATCTCTAATTAAGACTTAAATTTCCTATTATCATTCTAGAAATAAATATAGAAAACTTAGAATACTAAGCTATATTTCTTAATAGCTTATTACTTATAAACTAATAGAGTATTAGAATAGAAAAACTAAATAGTTAAAATAATAATCTAAATATTTATCTTAGAAAATCTAGAAAAGCTATAAGCTAATTCTCCTATATTAATATAGTTTTCACTAAATAATAACCTAGTGAATACTATTTCTAAATACCTAAATAAAATCGTCTTTAGATATAAACTTTACTTACTTCTTAATTTATTTCTAAAAATAGATATATCTATTTTTATAATATTATTCAAGCTAAAATATCCTTTCCAATTATATAAGTATAAGTATTTATAAAAGTTATATCAATGTTATAAGTATAAACTAGTTATATTTACTTTAGAAGATTATATATATCTCTAATTTAGAGAAAACTACTAATTACCTAGAGACTAGTTAGTCAAAACTTTACTTCTAGGAGTTAAACTAATTAAAATACTAGAATTAATTAGAAAATTTATTTATTACCTAGATTTACGACTAACTATAGATATTCACCCTATAATCTCAATTGCTTACCTAGTCCTAACTACTGACTTCACTAAAGATTTATATAAATATATAATACAATATACTAAACCTATAGAAATTAATAATATATATATAAAAGCAAATTTAAAGATCTATTCTAGTACTATAAAATGAAAAAGATTTTAGAAATGAAAGTAATATAAACAACAAGAAGAAAACCTAAAATTTAGTGTTTTATTAAATAGAAAAACTAACCTAATACTTATAATATATATATAAGAACTAATACTATAAAAGTAGAGGCAATAATTAAAGAATTTAAAAATATAAAAGCTTAAAAGAATAATTAGTTAAAATATCCAAAAGAAAATAAAAAACTATTAATGAACTAATACTAGATACCTATACTAGGCAAATAGTTAAATAAAACTAAGAATATAACTATAGAAAGAAAACTAGGATAATATATCTCTAACTAATTTTAGGAAGAACTAATTACTAATAAAATCTATAAAATCTCTAGGATATTGAAAAACTCTAGAATTAAGAAATTACTTAGAAATTAAAAAGTAATTAAATAGGAGAAAATAACTAGATTCTATTTAAAATCATAGTAACTTCCTTAAAAAATCATAATAAACAAAGTCTAGTGCTATTTACTAAAGCTATAGTACTTTTAATAAATATATCTTAAACAACTTACTAGATTAGTTATATACTTTCTTTTCACTATAGATTCTCTTCCCATACCTTTTCTAATATAACAAATACTAGAAAAGCACTACTACTAATATATAAAATAAAAAGAAATATCTTCCCTATTTATTAATATCTCAAATCCTTTTACTTATTAGATTCCCTATTGCTTCTTGATAAACTTGGTTATAATATATTTATATTTCATACTAAATATTACTTATAATAGTTACTTATAAGATAAATCCTATTTAAAACTATAATACTAACTATTTTATAGAAAAAGAAAAAACTAAAGCTTTACCTTCTTAAAATACTTCTATACACTTACTATTTATAAAGATACATTATCTATTACTAAGCATACTAAATTAATAAGTAACTAATATAATATATAGAGTTAAGCTAATAAATAAATACTCTAATATTACTAAAACTTTACCATTAATAAAGAAATCAAATCTCCGTTTAACTTATTCTAGAAAAATACTATCTTTATCCCTAATAAAGAATTTAATTATACTGATAATTTTAAGTTAACTAAATTTATATTTATTAACTATCCTTAACCTCTCTTCTATAATAATTTCAATACAAAAACTATACTATTCCAGGAAAATTAGCTTATCTGTTTAATACTATAGAATCCTACCCTATAATCTAGTAGACTTCCTGATATAATATCTATAACTAATTATATATATTACT
The DNA here is from genome assembly GCA_004367215.1 of Colletotrichum trifolii. Classification (NCBI taxonomy): domain Eukaryota; kingdom Fungi; phylum Ascomycota; class Sordariomycetes; order Glomerellales; family Glomerellaceae; genus Colletotrichum; species Colletotrichum trifolii. The sequence goes on along the minus strand of RYZW01001891.1, from coordinate 3,535 downwards.
TTAATTAACCTACTTAAAGTCTAGATAATCTCGCTATATCTTACCCTAGCAATATAACTAACAAATTTATTCCATAACTACAAAACCCAATAACACTTATATCTTTATTATGAAACTATAAAAACTCTATTACTTATATTACTAAATCTGATAATTAATAAATAGTTATTATTAAAGAGAATTTACAGAAAAACAAAATTGAAAGAACTATATAACAATTTAACAATATTACAGGACGTATCTAAAAGCAAAAAGAAAAAAAGATTATAATTAAAATAGTATAGAATAATATTAATATATTTTTCAAGGAAATACTAGATATTACTAAAACTTTAACTATTATAGTATTATTACTAAATATTAAAATAATACTAATCTCTTAACTTTAAAAAGAATTCTTAAATATCAATTAGAATAAAATAGTACTAACCCTACTAAGTAAATTCAACTTACTAATAAGATTACTAATATATAGAAGAACCTAAAGCCTTTAAACTAGTCTTTAACTATTAACCTTTAAATAATACTATCTCCTAACCCTATTAACTAACTCTATTAATTTACTACTACTAACCCTAGTAGAATATCAATAAATGAATAGGAAACTAAAGTACTTTATTCAATTACTATAGATATAAAAGAATATAAATATATTTCATAAATAACTCAGAATACTATAATTAATATTTTCTAAAACAACCTTTATTTTCTAGCTAATAATATAACTACTAAATATCTTATAAATCTATATATTAATATTATCTAGAAAATAATTAGCTTATATTAGTTCCTATAACTTTTTTTATAAATATCCTATATATTGCTTATAAATTTACTTAAAGAAAATAAGTTAAAGTTGGAGATATATACTAAAGTTGCTATACTTAAGATACAAAATAACTCTTTCACAGTAAATTTACTATAATAAATTATAATACTTTAGAGATTCCCGCTTAACGTAGTAGTTTAACGTCTAGCTAGCTTTTACCGTTTTACGGTAAGAGTAATAGGTTCGAATCCTACGGTGGGCAAGCGTAACCGGTAGTTATATACTATATGTTTTCTAATTATATAAACTAGTTATAGTAACTGCTACTAGTAGTTAGCTCCTACTAATAGCTATGAATAGCTAGTAACTATTAATAGCTAGTAATAAGTACTAGCAGCTAATAGGTATTAGTATTATATAACTATAATCCTTTAAAGAGTAACTATAATAGATAAGCCTATACCTTCCCTTTATACTTACTCTATTTATTAGATATTATATTAACTAATTGCGTTTACTGCTTGAGGTTTCTTCTATTTAAAGGGTTCCTTAGTACTAGTAGTATCTATAAGGTTTATGAGGTAAGAGCTAACTACTAGGTACAGCTTCCTTTATAGGGTTCCCGAGAGGCATGTGACTTTAAATAGATCAGAGACCTTTGATACAACTATATACTTTAATAATGTAAGTAACTAGTAGTATAAGTTTCCTTTATGGATATATACTAATAATAATATATTATTATTCTTCTAATTATATTAATAACTAAATAGTAAATAATATCTTAGATTAAGAATTATTAATATTTCTTAACACTATTCCTAAAGAATTCTTAGATATACTCTATAAATAATATAATAGAATACCCTAGATAATTAGTTAGAAATAACTTAAAAGATATTAGTAAAAGGTATAGCTAGGGAAAAGTATAATAGAATTTAATTATTATATATAGAGTTTTTATAATACTAAGTAATAAATTATACTATTATAATAAGTTGTTTGAAATTATTTAGAGTTTCTATATTTTATTTTTATTTAATAGATATCTATCTATTCTATCTTGTTTATTTCTTTATAATTTCTAATTAATTAATTATTTCTTAATAGACTATTTTATACTTTAAGATAATAGTAATCTTGTATAATAACTAATTATTAAAATAAATACTTTTAATAATAAGTAATTATTATGAAATACTATATAAAGTTTAGGATTCTGATAAGTATATACCAGAAATTTCCTATTAGAACTTACTAGGATTTCTGTTAGTTTATCCGGAGGGTAACGCACGCCATACGTAATCTCGTTGTACGGGTACAAAAAGGTCTAGTATTCGTTATTGTTATTTGTTACGTTACGTGCCTACGCGTAGGCATGTAAGGCTCTAGATCTACGGTGTGCCATGGCACTCGGCTACGGCTAGCGACAGGTGTCGCCAGGGGGGATAAGGGCATACGGCCACGTATACCCTACACCTATAGGGCGTATAGACATGTATGCCGAATTGCGTATAGGGGCATACGCGCCTCAGGCGTTAACACGTACCTTGCGGCATAGCGTTACCGATACTAGCAACTCTTTCTTTTTACTATATACCTTATATGCCTCTATTTATATATAAAAGCTAGTACTAAAAACGCTATAATTGTATGCTAAAAATACTATTAAAAGCAGTATAGATAATAAGCGTAAAATAGCGTTAAAAGTAATCCTTTTACCCCTTACCTAATAATATCTAAATACCTGTATTATCTACTCTACTCGAGTTACCTATCTTTCTATTTAAATAGTTATGTGGTTTAAATCGATAAATCTCTTAAAAGCATAGTTCGGTATACCTTTCATGAAGGTATTAGCGATATTGTTATCTCTATTAATCTACTATACCTCGTAGAGCTCTTATTACTTATATAACTACTTTAATACTATAATATTAATTATTAGGTATTTTTCTTTAGTAGTACTAAGCTTTACGAAATATTTATAAAATAAGTATAAATTAATATAGATAATTATTAGGATATAAGAGAAATTTTAGTATTTAAAGATTTTCTTAAGTATTATAATAATAGTATACGTAAAGTCTATACTAGCTACTATNAAATCTCTAAAATAAGTATATTCCTAGTAATTTTTTTATTTTTAGTAGAGGAGTAGTAGATAAGGTTACTATAGAGGTCGAACTAGTTATTACTAGTTACTATTTCTTAGCTTAGGATTATCGCGAATCCTAGTTAAGATAAGAGGTCAGTATTATTAGCAAAAAAGCTATTAATAAAAACGTAGAAGTATACTTTTAAAAGGTTAAGTAATATAAAGTTAAAGCTATAGTTAAGGTACTTAATTTACTACTTAAAACGCTTATTTAGAATAGTAATATTATTAGTTAAAAGTTATTACTTTTATATAACGTATAAGAGGTTAAATAATACTTCAGGTTAGTATATCAAAGCGAGGTATACTCCCTGTATATATTATTTAATATATACTTTCTTGAGTACTTTAGGTATAGTGTAAATATCGAGGAGTACTAACTTTTACTTCTAGTATTTTTAGTATAGGTAGAGGGTATTACTATTGAGGCTTAAGATGCCTCCATTAAATACTAGAAAAGTAGTTATTATAAGGGTTATCTTCGGCTTTGTTTTGAATAAGGCTTTTTAGAGCTCTTTATCCTCATAGCGTAAGAAAGCAATATTAGAGAGGCTAAGGGTATTATTAGTTTATATATTTATAAAATTAAAGTTATTATTAGTATAGTA
>RYZW01001890.1:0-16351 GCA_004367215.1 Colletotrichum trifolii | reverse complement strand
CTCTTTACTAAACTATAAGGGTAGTAATTATACGGAACCTTAATAGTAATATCCTATATAAGTTCTAAAGCTTAGGTCTATAATATATATAGTAAAAAGAAAAAGTTACTAGTATTAGTAATACTATACTATATAGTATACAGTACTATGTACAGTAGATATACCTCCACATATATATAATATATATAACTTTATACTTCTATATATATAATATATATATAACTATATACTTTATACCTTACTAGTAATACCTATTACTAGTTATAACTTAGTACTATAATAATTAGTAAGTAACTACTATATTATGAATCTAAAACCTTATATACTTATATATAAATATATAATATAGTAATAATAATAAATACTAAGCCTTTTTTATACCTATACAGCGGGATCATATACAGTATACATTACTCTCTAGATAAACTAATAATTACATATATAGATAGTATTAAAATATAGAAAAATAACAATAAAGAAACTTATAATAATATATTATTATAAATATATATTACTATTAATTTATTTAGTAGAGATTATCATATACTATATATAATCTCGTCATATAAGTATAAAAGATTCTAGTATTTATTATTATTATTACTTTATTACATAGCTATATATATAACTATATAAAACTCTAGATCTATAGTATAGTAATTATCTATTAACTATTATAGTAATAAGTTATAACTAGTAATAAGTATTACTAGTAAAATATAGAAGTATATAGCTATATATACTATATATATATATATATATATATAGAAGTATATAAATATATATATTGTATACGTGTAAAGGTATATATACTATACGTAGTAGCGTATACTATATAGTATAGTATTACCGATAATTATACTATATAAAATATCTTTTAATTAAGCTTTTTCAACATAAACTATATTTCAAAGAAACAACCTCATAGAGTAGTAAAATCGTAGTAAATTAGTAAGAAATGACGTTAAGTGGGAATCAGCATATAGAGCTTACCCTTGCGGGATTACGTTAACATGGTCCCGCGGGTACGTACACGGGGAACGTCTAGGTCTCTCTCACCAGCCCTCGAGTCCGACTCGCTAGCCGTCTTGGGAACCATGTTTACCTCGCCGTGGCAACTTCCCTCTATTATCCCAGTCACTATTGTAAACACACTGGCTGCTTGCAACGTTAACCTCGTCTCCTACCTTTGTGTCTTTAACCACGGCTGTCTCGACTGATTGTGTATCTATTTTCAATCTTGCTTCGCTGGGCGTTCAATCGACAGTTTAGTCTGATCGTCTGATCGCTGCAAAGTCTTGTCTCGCATCGATCACTTCGGAAACCCTCGACATCCTATTGACAGGCATACGCGCTCACGGTTGAGCCAACCATATCACCGGCATAATGCCTTGCACAACGAGGAACATGGACTCTCTAGAGGCAAGTCAAGGTCTGAGTACCGGTTGCGGCCTCTTGCTGATTTTTGTCGTAGAGGATGGCTGCAATACATGACCTCGAATTGAAGCACCAAAGGCACAACCACCAGACCGAATTGATTTCTAAAGAGGAGACCTCGCGCAGACAAAAGGTAGCGAGACATGTGCTTCTGGCAGAGAATTCGACACTGCGCGAGCAGCTAGCGGAAAAGATGGCCTGCCTCAGCAAGCTGGGTGATCGATACGACGAGGCGTCGGCTGAGCTTGATTCAATGCGCGCAACAAACCGCGAGCGGGACTCCCAGCTCAAGTCCAGGGCCCGAGAAATTGCACACATGAAGGTAAGTCATTGTTGGATGGTTTCTGTGCGGTACGCTTTGTCCTAGCTGACGGTATGTCAGGCTGAGCTTGAATCTCTCAACAACTTGTCACAGGAGTCCACCAAAGTTTTGTCGGAAAAGCTGTCTCTTTCCCGAGAGATCAACTCACTTAGACCAGAAGTGGAGCATTTGCGGTCACAGATGGCGCATCAACATAGCATTGTTGAAAAGAATCTTATCTTGGAACGCCAACTTGAAATGGCCGAAGTCGAGTTGGTCGCCGAGAGACGAGCGAGAGAGCAACACGCAGCCCAGGCTGAGGTCATGATTCTGGCTGAAGAAAACCTTAGACAGAAGATCAAGGTTGCAGAGGATACGTCTACAGCTGAGAAGAGGGAAAACGAGCGGCTGCATCAAGAACTCGACGCCGTCACTTCAATGGCTCAGATCGTTGAAGATGACAAAGATGCCGTACATGTATTGACGAAGAAACTGCGGGAGACAGAGACTGCCATGACAAACGAGAGGCGGGATCATGAGCGGCTGCTCAAGGAGCGCGACTTAGTTCTGTCGGATTTGAAAGCCCAGAACGAAGCCATGCAGCAACGTCTCGACATAACCAAAACCAAGCTCCGAAATACCCAAGAAGAGCTCAAGTCAGCCCGCGCAGAACTCGTCCAGACTCGGCCATCCGTCGTAGCAACTACCACGACTGTACCTACTTCGCGCCTCGACGGCGCGAAACGGAACGCACGCAAACGACGGGTCGAGGATCTCTCCGTGCACGACAGGAGCATCGGAACGCCCGACGATACCGCCCGTAGCAGAAGAGCAGTCAAGAAGAAGGGAAATGAGCAGACACTGGTTGGGGAAAAGTCACTCTTCTCTATCACCCCGTTTCTTGCTAAGAGTAAGACGATTAGTGTTGAAGGAACGGCCGTAGAAGAAGACGATGAGGACATAGCAGATGTCAGCTACGTTCCCTCGGCACATCTACATGTTCAGGAAGCTGCTACAGATGCAGGAGTCGGATCCGGGTCCGATTCGGTAGAGGCGGCCGTCGTGGATGATGTATTGACTGTGGCGTATCCCCTAGAAGCATCTGAGGAGAACCTAAGCGGACATAGAACGTTGCGTGGCGTGGACTTCAAGAAGCCACGGGGTCGACCTAAAAAGGCCTTGACCGAAGCCTCGCCCAACATGCCCAAGAAAGCCTCCTTGGGTGCCAAGCCTTCGTCCAAAGCGACAGCCGATTTCCACCTTGGATCGGAAGGCACGTCCCAAGCTAAGGGGCGCGAGGCTACTCTTCGAGCGAGAGATCACAAAACAAGCGAAGAGGTGGCTTCTAACGCAGCAGCAGGGATAGTCTCGGGGGATCAGGATATCAAGAAAAAGAGGCGTAAACTCGCTGGGGATTCTGCGAACTTGTTTGATGAAGACGGAGGAGACGAAGACGACGCGGCCAACTCAAGACGACCAGGGAAGGCAATGGTGGGAGCTGGCAAAGCTCTTGGCAAGTCCCATCTGACGATGGCACGAAACGCTGCTGCTTTTGGCAAGAGGACGTTCTCACCATTGAAAAAAGACAGGCGAGGAGTCGGTGCGAGTTTTCTCGCCTAGGGGTCTTGGACGGCATGTAGTTTGTGCGATGTTCAGAATATGGGATTGCGGCTCATATCCCTTCGGCACTCCGCTCCGATTGAGAGGGTTGGCGTGCCGGCCCGTATGGAGTTCGGAATCAACAAGCTACACAGGCAGGTGACGACTGTGAGGTAGGCTGAAGCCGCTTTCTTAGCGATAGAGGATCCGCAGACAACATCAAATGCTTTTTTTTCCTCCCCAAAAGGTTGAGATATGCCTCATGCCTTTCGTCTGTCAAGTCACAAGCGACACCCAACAAAGGTTAGCCTAAGAAGACGAAGTTCAGCAAGCACGGGGAATCGGGCTGCACTTGTGGTATACACTAGCCAGGTAGGCCTTGGTCTTGGGCCAAGTAGAAATGGGTCCTGAGGTATGTATAGTTACAGTATTCTGGGGCACAGTTATAGAAGCTTGGGCCAGCCAAGCAATGTCATGATTTACCTGCAAGTACAAGATGCTATATTTTGTGCCTATTCCACTAACCGAGTCATTCCTCTTTCATCGTTTTTCACCCCGGCTTCGCCATTTCTCCTTGGGGCTTCGACAGAATCCACGGATAACAAGCCGCCACACTCATACCAGCTCTTTGGAGTTCCAGCCTGCCCTTCAACTTCGTCATGAGGGGAACAGCACAGTATCGTGCTCTCACGGGCCAACTCCGTCATTCCCCCCCCGTACTGGCCTTCATTTGTATGATGCGCCGACTGGCGCTTCCTAAATCGTCCTCACAGACGCGAGCGTCTTCGTCTAATTCCAGATGGAAGATGAGGCAGGGCAAAGACATATTTGCACGTGAGGCCAAGGTGCAGGGACTCAGAAGCAGAGCTGCATTCAAGCTCCTTGAGGTTTGTGAAAAAAAAACCCCGAGCCGGTGGTGTAGTTTCTTTTGACTGCCAGAGACAACGCGCTGCTGATGACCATTGCAGATAGACGCGAAATACAGAATATTCCGGAAGGGACAAACAGTTGTGGACCTGGTGATTCTTTTGTCCTTGCCAATCCCTTTGGTGAATGTACGCTGAGATCCTTTTCAGGGGTACGCGCCTGGCAGTTGGTCACAGGTAGGAGGATTCCACAATGTCCCAGAGTCGCCGCTGAGTCGGTAAGAGTCAGATCGAGAGGTATGACGTAAATACTAGGTCGCCGCCGATCGAACGAAGCCTAGCGGACAGGTCTTGGGTATCGACATCATTCCAGCCCAGCCACCCAAAGGTGTCTCGACGATTCAAGGCAATTTTCTCTCTCCTGACGTTCAAGTCTTGGTAAAGGATCACCTCTCCCGAGCTGGGAACCTGCGGCATGTGCAGCCACCTGCCTCGCCCGGAGTCGAAGACGCGCCAGCCGTCGTAGGCAGCGGCCGAAGTTACATCGACCTGGAGAGGGCCGCCTCTCAAGGGACCGAGCCGTCTGGCAGTCGCTCAGAGGGACCGCGGATCAAGGACGGGCGTTTGGTAGACGTAAGGCTTGCCCATCCTCGCCCGCCTTGCCTGGCTCTCCGTTCTCAGGAGACTGGGAATCTAATACAGATGCCTCGTGACTGACGCGAGCCTTACAGGTGGTATTGAGTGATATGTCAGCTCCATGGGACCAGGTCACCGGGTTTGGCGTGAATAGTCTTAGTAATCCATACCATAGGATGATGAACACGAGCGGCATGGCGTTTCGCGACCATGCTGGCAGCATGGTGCGTACCTGGTGTCCACGTTGCCGTCAAGGCGTGTGTGTGCCTGCGTGCCCGCAAGCTAACCATGAAACCCAGGACCTCTGCGCGGCCGCGCTCCAATTCGCTAGCGATACCCTCCGGCATGGCGGACATTTTGTCTGTAAGTTCTACCAGGGTGCGGAGGACAGGGCCTTCGAGAAGAAGCTTAAGACCCTGTTTGCACGGGTGCTTCGTGAGAAGCCCGAGTCATCACGGAGCGTTAGTGGCGTCCAACATCCGGCCGGACAAGCCGATTTCAAAAAATCAAAAAGTTCTAACAGTTAGTACAGGATTCCAAGGAAGCCTTCTTTGTCGCGCTCAAGAGGAAAGGCGATGTCCAGTTACGGTCATGATAATCGCAAGAGTGTCACCAATGGCAACACAACATTGGGCTAGTCAGGGACGCACGACTGGGGAGTGAGCTACGAAAAAGTTCGATTCGAGTTTAAAGGTCGAGCACGAGTGCGCAATAAAAACAAGCCTTGACGCCGCTCATAAGCTATCCGACGCCAAAGGAGACATTTGGAAGTCATCAATTTTTCTTTTCATTTTTGACACCTAGCACGCCGGTCCCTTGTTTGCATGTACCAATGCAACTTGAAATGTCCTTCCTAGCGACACTGTGACGTACTGGCAGGCAGAGTACCCTGCCAACCTCGGTGCGCACGGAAGACCGGGATAAGTCGGAGTGCATGATCTCGGGACCCATCACAGTTCAAGAACTAGGAGCTTAGACCTTGAAACCGCGAGAGCGTCTGCGACCACGAGCACGCTCGAACTTGCGTCCCTTGGACTCGACGTAAGGCTTCTGCAACGGAGGTTAGAACTGGCCAACATTATGTAACAGGGCACGTACCTTGTGCTTGTGAGGGCCAAATCCAAAGTGCTTGACAGCCTCACGAGCGTTCTTGGGTCCCCGGAGGAGGAGGGTGTTGCTGCCAGTGGGGGCACGCAGGGCAAGCTGGTCAAGGGTGATGGCCTCGCCGCCAGCAGCCGCGATACGGGCACGGGCGGTAGAGGTGAAGCGAAGAGCCGCGACAGTGACCTTGGGGACGGTCAAAAGGCGGTTGTCGTCAGTGACAGTGCCCACAATCACAACAGTCTTCTTCTCGTTGCCGTTCTTGATGTTGGCGGCAATACGGGACAGGGAGACCGGGGGGCGGTTGATGCGCGACATGAACAGACGACGGAGGATGACCTTGTTGAAGCTAGAGTCGGTGCGACCTGTTGAACACGGGGTGGGAAGTCAGCTTGGTTTACGTGAAGGCGAATAAAACATGGCACGTTGGCTTTCGTCAACATCAGATCGTCTCAAATCAACTTACGCGTCAAGAAGCGGTACAGCTTCACCAGGAGCTTGAGGTACACATTGTCGCTCTTGGGAGCCTTGCGGTGGGTGCTGCGCACGTGGTGGCGGTCGAGATCGATACCTAAAAACGTGAAGAGCCCATTGTCAGCCTTTGGATTCGGGCATGCTCTGAGTGAGGCGGCTGTCCATCACCCGCGGGGCCTATTTCGACCGTCTGGCATCTCTTATGCAGTGATTTTTCAATTAAGAGCAGACGGTCCGAAACGGGAGCGGGATAGGTTCTTTGCACGCCTCTAGTTCGCAGATAGGCAACTAGCTAACATCCCAAAACATGAAGCCGCCCTTCAGGGTCGGCTGGATGATTAGGATGAGCTTGCGTGCACGATCCACTCGCATGTAAAGGCTCGGAATGGTATGTCCTACATACCCATTTTGTCGGGAGACTCACGGAGTTGGCGATTTGAGTCTATGGGTGGCCGTAGTGGTGTTGTTCGTGTCGTCGTCGAGTTCAGCGGCAGGTTTTCGGAGACGCGGGATCTGAGAAGACGATACTGTGGGCATTGCATGCCCTAGGGCAAGTATTTTTTTCCTTCAGGCCACAAGGCACCAACAGAGGATGATGGACCGTGCACTCGCCTACTTGCACTGTGGTGCCTACAGTAAGCTACCTTAGGTACCTTACAAGTAGCCAAGGTGGGGCGGGAAAGATTCACGATTTTGATTACTGCCCGTGTGCGGTGTGTACTAGGCGAAAAGGGGTACGCAGCAACTGGACCTTCTTAACACGGATGGGTAAATGTATTCTTTCCTCTGAGGCTTTCCTAATCAGGTGTTGGTGGTAGGTACATTGTGTTTTGGGGGGGGGGGGGGGGAAAAAATTTTTGGGGGGGGGGGGGGGGCAAACATTTTGTCCTTGAACAGTTTCCGACCCTCTACATTATTGAAACATTTCCTTATCAGGAACCAAATCATTCATTGTGGCATCGTTGTTGAAGTCCTTCAAGGCTGCATAACAGGACCCCTAACCTCAATGCTGTTCTATAAAAACAATACGCAATCTACTTATTCTGCAATGAGTCCAGTGTTGTTTAAGCAGTGCCACCCTGCCATATCGTTTCGACTGAACCTTGTCTTCCTGAATGGCTCAGCTATTCCTTCTTGTAACACATTATGAAGACGCAACGGCGACGATGGCGGCAGGAGAGGGAAACGGGGGAGACGATTGGGGTAGCCGCCCCTCTGTCGCCGTTATGGCAACGAAGCCCCTGTAGTTCCAGTGCCAGCATAGCCAGTCCCGAGCTTCCTCAACAGCCTCTTGGCGGCGAATGGGACCCACAGTGATACGGATGGTACCAGGGACGAAAGCAGAGCAGGACCACAACGCCTCTCAGATGGCAATGTCAGGGTTACTATCTGGCTTGAGCGAAACCAGAAAGTCTCGAGATAGCTCAAAACTAAGCCAACTGGATGCCATACTGGGGGCAACCTTTAGCAGGTTGGGAACAATACCTTTATAAAGTCCCTTGATACCCTCATGAGCAACGATAACTCTGATGGCATCAGTAATAGACTTGTACTTGTAGCCCATGCCTGTCATGGTATTGATTTGAAACCGTCGACGCAGAACATCACTGCGTGACAGGTCAGCCGAACGGTTCGGTGGAAGTCCATGGTCACCGCCACTCACAAAGGATAAGTGCAGGTCTGCGCAACGGCACCAGATACAGCACCAGCAAGTAGCTTCCTGACAGCACTGGGGTTTTTGTCGCCTTCAGGGGTCAAGTATTTCCGAGCCCATTCGTATACCATGAAGTTGAGGCCGACCTATCAATCATGAGAGCTGCTTTCAATTGGCAACACCGGGAAACATACATAAGGGGCAACGCCAGCAACTGTCGGAATAATGCCCCTATAAAGGGCAGAGAAGCCCCCTTCCGTCTGGTACATTTTCGTCATGGTTGCCCACATTCCAGGAAGCTCTTTAGGCCTGTCGCCCAGCTCAGCAAATGATGCGGACTGAATGGACAATCGAGTTCGAACAATGTCGAGGGGGTAGGTGCAAAAGACTGAGGTGATACCGGCAATACCACCGCATGTCAGGCGGGCGAGAGAAGATAAATCTGCTCCAGGGTGCTTCTCAAAGAAATTCTGGGTCACGTTAGCTGACTCCAGCACTTGTTGTCTGCATGTAGTCTACCACACTGAGCAGCCACTGGCACAGAAAGTGACGCCAGGTAGTTTCTCACCCTCTTGTAGAAGTTGTAGCTGCCAAATTGGACAGCTGAATAGGGGACGATGCGGACGCAGTTAGTCCCATTTCCTCGCATGAAACCTCTCCAACCCTCCTCTTTCCACATTTTAGCAAGACCCTGGCCAACTGATAATTTGTATGCATCTCGTCCGACGCTCTGAACCTGGAACAGAATCTTGAGGCGCTCCAACGGCGACACCACTGTTCGGGATACAGCGCCGGCAACGCCTCCGGCACAGAAGGCTGCCATGACAGGCTGAGAAAACGTATCACGAACACGGCTCGTATTGTTGAGGTAAGACGTAGCGGGTGCGGTCGTGGTGGACACCGCAGTGTTACTGGAAGCCTGGAGTGCAGCCTAAGTTAGCAGGCAAAGATTTGCAAGTTACCGGCCTTTTCGGCGCCGGCTGAATGTACGGACACATACTGACGACATTCCTCGAATCTAGCCAAGGAGCAGCACGAAGGTATGTGAATGAGTGCTTTGTGTAAGCGCGAAACACCTGAACACGGACGGCCACACTGCTGATCCCCTAAAGCGGTATCGTAACTAAGCCGCCAAGCGCATATAAGATCTGTGAATGATTTCGCCCTCAAAGTCGAGGCCGGTTAACTTCGTAACTCCGGATGGCAAGCTTGAAGTAGCAAACGCGAGGGTACTGCAAGGCGGTATGCGGGCAGGATGATAACCGAGGATTGAAGAACAAAGACTATACAGAGCTGAGCAACAGCAGCTGCGAAGGCATAGTCGAGTAACTACCCGAGGCGACAGGTCCGTTTCTTAGGCGTCGGGTCGGACGATGCTCGTCGCCAGGTCTTGGGGGCGATGGGAGCTATGGCTCTTTCCTTTGGCCGAAAGTAATTGTCGCGTCAACCTCCCATGGAACGCAGCTGCAGGGAGCGCGGCGTCAGCCAGCAACGACGCGATGGAATCAAGCACACGGAGAGTCGACGTAAAACTACTCCGTCTGCCTCCGTTAGTGCTTCAAATAATGTTGGGAAGTGGGAGTAGTTCTTCTGGCGGGGAGGTTCGTGCCGTCGAAGGGGCCGCAGCGGACTCGTGGTGCAAGAGAGGGAGATTTTCGGTACCTCGAAAGTTGTAGATCGGTTGTCGATGCGGCGGGAGGGCAAGGCAGTAACGTGACAAATCGAGGGCAGGGACCGATTGGACATCGACTTTGAGAAGGTCCCAGCAATTTGAGGGTTGTTCTGTAGCTGTCAATCGAGGTGCAGGGGAAAGAAATTGCACTTCGGCATCCGTAGACAGACAGCTTGCTGGGTCAGTCGAGCACCCTCCCATACATATCACATGAAGCTGCAAGACCAGGCGCAGGCCACGGGAGACGCCGCCGATGCTGGCGCATAGGAGGCACCCGGGGCGATACTTCTGGGTGCCTGGCACTGGCGCCCAGGTGGCGCCACCGGCTCCCACAGTCGACGGCCTCCTACCCATTTACCAGAGGCACATTCGGCACCTTGCCGTGTACCTCTGCTCTGCGATTGTGTCTGTTAAAACACCTTTCAGACCCAGTTGTTGGAGTAATAGTTGATCGGGCATCTGCACAATTTGTTCGAAATACCAGGATCTTCGGGTGATTCATTTTGCTCAAGTCCTACATGTCCCTAGGCTCGCACATTCTCACTCGAATCAACACCCCAAGCCTCCAACTCGATGGCAATACTCGTCAGGGATATAGCGGCCGCCACCCATTCGGCAAAATACTTGCACAGGGATACGACTTAGGGGATCCCGTTCCTCTCGATTTCATGGCGCGGGATCTGAAGCCCTTTATAATCACACGGCTGTGGTCAGCCTTTCACTGGTGGATTGTACATGTTCAAGAGGCGTGAGAACAGGACCTACACTCATATGTCTCTAAACTAGCTGCGGGGTAGTACTTCCAGATAACGTCTCTTGCAAGGTCTTTTGGTCGGAGGTCGCCACCATAGCCGCAGAATTCGTCCGTTTGTAGTTGCTATCATCCCGTCGTGAGGGTACATTTTATATTCGCCGTCGTTTGTTGAGCTGGCAACTGGATCGTTCGACTCGAGACTAAACGCCCCCATAAAGTAAGGACACTTAACAGACCAGATTTAGGAAACAAGCACAGAACCGGGTTGTTTTTGAGTGGGGAAAAGAAGCCTTTGGCGCAGCCGCGCCGGATCCGACCAAAGTGACTGCCAGGTATACTTATCACTCAGCAACATCCAAGTCGTCGTGGGCAGGGGGAGGGCTGTCGATAGCTGCGTCAGTGCAAATTTGTCAGCTGCTTTGTCACAATGGCAGTTCTGCCGGGGGCGGAGACCATACCTTTACGATCGTCACCATTGGCGGCATTCTCGCGATGGTCGCGATCGTCACGATCATCTTTGCCGTCCCGGTCACTAGCAAGCTGCTGTCAGCGTGTCCTCAAGTCTTGCAAGCGCCACTCGTCGGAGGGCACGAACCGTCGATCAGGGCTGCGTGAACGGTCCCGGGTGTCACGGCGGTCGCGGTCGTAATCGCGGTCGCGATCACGACGATCGTCTTTTCTCGGAGAGTAGTCTCGGGTGCTGCGGCGGGGGGAGGGCGACCGGCCACGACGGGGCGAAGAGCGGCGGGGAGCGCGTTCGCGGTCGCGGCCAGAGTCGAAACGCCAGGAGGCGGATGGGGGAGTGCGAGCCCACTGCAGACGTGTCAGGCTTCTGTGGCGTTGTCTTCCCAGCAACGACGTCGCCCACCTCAATTTTCAGTATATCGTCGCGACCGATGCGCTTGTTATGCATCTCATGATAAGCGTCATCGGCATCGCGACGGTCCTCATATTCAACGAACGCAAAACTGGCGCAAATCAGCAAGCCGGGACAGGTGCAGAGAAGCCGGCGAGAAGTAAAAAAAAACTCACAGCCTACTGGAAGCCGAGCGAGGGGCAGGGATATCGCAGCGGACAAGGTGTCCGTAGCTGTGATTAAGTCAGAACGTCAGCATCTCTATAACGATGAGGGGTTCTTCGTCTTCTCAGCGAAAAAATGTTCGTTGCAGCCTTCGTTTCTTCTACTGAACAAGCCAACAGGACAGCCGTCGTCGGTGTCAGGAACCATTCGACGGCGGGTCGGCAGACTACAACCATGGAGGCAGCAGATGGCGGATGGATGCCGGGAAATGAGCGAAACGCGTCGGCGGGGAGCGAGGACGAGGGAGGACATCGTGAAGATGTTGAAGCACGAGCAGCGAAGGGCGAGAGGGCGAGGGCGAGGACGAGGACGCAGACGAGGGCGTGCGGGGGGGACGAGGGAAGGACAGGAGGATCGGAAATCTCAGAAGCCTCTGGCGTGCCGCAGGCATCGACGTGGGATGTGGTGATCTGAGTTGACATACCGTTCGAATTCGTAGGCGAGGTCTCGGGCGCGAGTGCCGTGGCTGAAGCCAGTCACGTAAAGGGTGGTACCGCCACGCGACATGATAGCTGGTATTAGCTCGCTGTCGGCTGATTCTGTCAAGTGAGTTGAGTACGGCGAGGGGTATCAAGTCAAGCTATCTCGCGTGAACTATGTGACGGAGACAGACGACGAAGTGCTGACGCTGATGTTGCAGCACTTTGAACTGGATATCTTGACAGTCGCAGATGAAAAAGGCGGTACTGGTGATTATGATGATGGAAGCGGTAAAACTCGGTAACGTTAAGCAACGCCTCACGAAGTGTGACGGGTTGTCGCAGCAAAAAATAATCTGGCAAGAATTACTAGGGTATCTCTGTAAAAGAGCAACATGTCTCCGACTGCTTAGACGGTGTGTTTCGGGTTCTTCGGACTGTATGCATCGAGATCCCGATTCGTAATCTACCAATGCTTTACACGTTAATATCATGTGCTACCTAGCCTACACACGGTGTGGAAAGCCCTCCAGAGCAAAGACGTCAGTCCATAAACCATGCTCAGAGACTGGATGCGGCTAAGGAGTTGCTTAAGTAATATCAGTAGGCCGGAATCTACTATAAAAGAAACTATAAATAAAGATTAGGACTATAAAGTAGTAGGTAATATAATAAGAATAGTTTATTTAATATTATATATAAAAGATAAGCTTTTTTCTTATATAATTATATAGTATAACTTTAATATTAATATTATATATATTAGTTTTACTACTATAAACTAGATTATAGTTTATTATACTATAGTATTACTAAGTAAATAATTAGTCTATATAGCTTATATAGCTATAAAGCTAATATAACTATATAGCCTATATAAGTTATATAAGTTATATTATTTTATATATAGTTATATACTATATAATAATAATAATAATAATAATTTAGTTATTTCTACTCTGTACTTAGAATAGTATCTAAGCTCTTTACTTTATATATACATTTGTCTATAAATTTTACCTAATAATAGTATTTATGTTAATACTAGCTTATAACTAATTAAAATAGTAATAAAATTACCTATTATTATAGATAATTATACTCCCAGTTTTAATATTTAACCTTATAGTAATAGAAAACCTCGTAGTAATAGTTTATATAGGGAGAGTTTTATTAAGACTAGTTAAAGCTTAATATATATAGTTAAAAGTAATTACTAAGGTTATAGAGTTAAGAACTTTTTTGAACTTCTTAAAAATAGAATAAAATAGAGTACTTATTTTGAGATATAAAAACTAAGTATTCTATAATCTATTATTTTTCTATAATTTTTATAATAGAATTTAAATCTCCTTAAAATCTATATAGTTACTTATAAAAAAATAACTATAAGATAAGTATAGATATATCTAGCTATAACTATTATAACTAAAACTATTAATATATTAAACTAGGCTTTAATCAAATTATTCTAAATACTATAATTAAAAAGTAATTTATAAATATTTAAATAAAAATTATCTAGTTATCCTATAAGTTATTATACTAAACTAATAATATCGGCGACTAGGTACTGATTAGATAATACCCTAATATTGATACTTTACTATAATATTAATTACTAGATATTTTAAAGTATTATAATACTATAATTATAGGGGTTTTGAAAACTATCTAGTTATACTAGAAATATCTATATCTATATAAGTATTATTTATATATGAATTATATTTAATATATTAAAATTATTTATTAATAAGAATAAGCTAAGTCTTATTATATTTATATAGAGACTATAAGTTAGTTTATATTAGTAGTAGAGAACTGTCGTATTAGTAGTATATAATCTCGTCTCGGGGGTAAGTAAAACTTAGTCTATAATAGGGATAGTAAGGTTATAGATATTAAGGTTATAATAAATATCTAAATAGAGTACCTATACTTAGTAGTAATTAAATATCTCAGGATATTCGAATTGTATATTAATAGCTATGAAAGCGTAAGGGTATAAAGGTATAAGGTTATCGTAGAAAGAGTTATTAGTTATTTATTATCTACGAAAAGGTTAATACGGGGTAAGTATACTAGCTATAGCTATGAGGGGTTTAGCCCCGGATTAACTAGGGGCTAGCTATAGTAGTTAGTAGGAGGGGGTAGGAGGGCTAAAGTCGTACTTTAGGGGGTAATATGTCTACTAATAGTTATAGTAGAAAGCGAGCTATCGGCCCCTCCTAAAACGTAACTATAAAGATAAAATAATATAAGCTTTTAAATAACTATGAAAAGCTTATTTATACTTAAATTTAGAGGAATATAAATTCTTAGTTAAGTAAATTAAATATTTAGGTTTTATTATTGAAGTAGGGAAAGGTATTTACTATAACCCTAAGAAAATTAAAACTATATAAAAATAAAAAATTCCTAAGAATATATAGTATTAAAAGTTTCCTTAATTTTGCAAATTTCTATTATAACCTAATTAATTATTTCTCTAGCTTAATAGAACTCCTTATATAACTAATATAGAAAAGGGTACTATTTTACTAGAATACTATTTACTAATAAACCTTCGAAGTACTTAAGTTTATATTTATTTCAAAACTAGTTATAGCTTAATAGGATCTAGAATAGTACATAGTAATAGAGGTAAAGTACCTGGAAGTAATATTAAATAGTTATTTCTTATAGAAAAATAGGGATAGTATACTATAGTTATCTATTTATTATTTGATTAGATTTATTTTAACTTAGTAGAGTTATATTATGTATAATAAAGAATTACGGGTAATATTATTGTACTTTGAAATATGATTAGTAGAATTATAGAATATAGTAAAACTATTTACTATCCTCTCTAACTATAAAGCTTTAAAATGATTTATAAACTTTAAACCTATTTTAACATAATAAACTAAATAAGTAAAAGCTTTATTAGAATTTAGTTTTATTTTAAAATATCACTTAAGTTATTTTATAAAGTAATTTAATACTTTTTCTTAATATAGTTAAAAAGAATATAATAAAAATAAAACCTCTACCCGCTTGACGTAGTGGTTTAACGTCTGGCTAGCTCTTACTATTACGGTAAAAGTAGTAGGTTCGAATCCTATAGTAAGCAAACGCGACTAGTAACTATATAGTTTCTAGTTATATAAACTATATAATAACTACTACTAGTTACTAGTACTTACTAATAGCTATTAATAGCTAGTAACTATTAATATTAGTAGCTAGTAACTACTAATATTAATAGCTAGTATTAATAGCTAGTGATAAGTACTATTAACTAGCTGGTATTAATATCACGNATAATAGAAGTATAAAGAATTAAACTAAATTTTATCTAGTACTTATAAATTTCTTTTAGTATAGTTTTACTAGGATTTACTATAAAAGTTACTATTAGAAGTAATATTATTAGAGTTAAATTATAGTTAAGATTAAAGTATTTAGTAATCTTAGTAATATATATATTATAAACTAAATAAATCTTATAATACTTATAATCTTAAACTATTTAAACTTCTAGGAAATATTTAATAGGACCTTACTTTTTAAGTTTATAAGTACTTTTAATATTTTTAATGATTTCGTAAATTTCTTTTTTAGTTCATTTATAATATATAAAAGAATATTATCTATATAGAATAGGAGAAAAATAGTTAAACTTTTATGTTTAAATAGATAAAGCTTTTCTAGGTATAAATAGAGGCTTAATAATTTAAACGTAATATAAAAAGTCTTATATTAAAGAATAAATATATCCTAAAATCTATAAAAAATATATTTAAGTTTAGTATAATACTTTATAATTTTAAATCTATCTAGTAACTTAATAGTTATTAGAAGTCTATTAAGATCTCTTATAATATTAAGAAGTATATTAATAATATTAAACTAGTAAACCTTAAAGTTAAATTATATTATAATTATCATAGCTACTTGAAATATTTGAATAACTAGGGTTACTATATATATAATATATAATAGATTAACTAGCTATATATCTTTATATTAGAAGTCTATTAGGATCCTTTATTATATTAAGAAATATATTAATAATATTAAACTAGTAGATTTCGAGGTTAAATTATATTATGATTATTATAGTTATTTGAAATATTTAAGTAGTTAGGGTTGTTGTGTATATAGTCTATAATAAGTTAACTAGCTATCTATTTCTATATATATAAATCCTCGTTTTATACTATTCTAGAAAACTATCTATATCTGTTTTATAAGTAAAAACTTATTTAAGAGGAAGGGGTTTATTTTTAATGTCCTAGTAATCTATTTCTTACTAGGTACTCTTTTCTTTTAACTTTATGATTTTAGTTTTTATTACTTTAATAAAGGA
>RYZW01001889.1:0-16355 GCA_004367215.1 Colletotrichum trifolii | reverse complement strand
ACTATTATTAGGTAAAATTTATAGTTAAATCTATATATAAAGTAAAGAGCTTAGATACTATTCCAGGTATAGAGTAAAAGTAACCAAATTAATTATAAGTAATTTAGAGATAATTAAATATAACTAAGCTTATAATTATAATAAATAAATAATATAGTATATAGTCTAAAAATAGGTTATTAAAAAGTATACTTTCTTCTAACTAGAGTAAAGTATTTAAATATATATAAATAGAATAGTTATATTTTATATAAGTTACCTGAGTTATGTAGTAGCTAGTAGAGCTGTATGGTAGCTTTAGTATTATACGTATTCTTACAACATAATATTTTTAAATAAAATACTTCAGATAAATTATTCTTAGGTATTTGGTTTCTAGTATTTAGGGGGTAAATATTATATGACTAAAATAATAAAACTATTCCTACTATGTAATAGCTTATTCTTGATAAATGATCTCTAGATAAACTTTAGAATTATATTTAGTTTATTTATTTTATTATATTACCTAAAATCTATTTAATATATCTAATACATATATAAGTGACTCTTAAGTATTTTTTATTAAAGATGAACTTTCAGGCTTATTTCTTATATTTATACTACTTGATGAAATTTATAATTTAGCTTTTTAAATATTCATAATACTTAAGTAAATAAGTAAAGAAATAGAAAAGCTTTTTAATTAATAAGATGGAATGAAATATTACAAAAGTAGTAATAGTAATTAATAGAGAAACTAATTATTAAAAATAAAGAATAAAGTAAAGAATTAATCTTAAGTTATCTTCTTCTTATTCTAAAAACTTAGTTAGAATAAATAAATATATTAGAAAAGAACTAATTACTTAAAGAATAAAAATATAGAGAATTATAGGAATATTACTTAAGTTATAAGTAGAGTTAGTTTAAGTAGTAGCTATACTATATAATATATCTCTAATTATTTAGAATAACCAGAGATTACTGTATAAAATTGAAGAAGTTTAATATAAATAGTATTTCTATTAATAAGTACTAGAGTATATTCTAAGTTTTAATTAAGATTTATAATATTACTCGAGATAGATTTATATTTATAGATATTAAGTATACTGACTTAAGAAGTACTATAAATAAAGTATTTTAAAAGGATTATTTAAAGTTAAACTAAAGAGATATATTAGATACCTAGTAGGCTGTACTCTTAATATTTATAAATCTTATAAAGTCTAGATCTTTACTTTTTAAATAGTTGTTATTACTTAGAATATTAAATTTAATAAAATGAGATTTTATTTAAAATAAAGTTTATATCATATATCTATGGAAGAAATTATAAAACTACTAGTTAAGTTAATTGCTAAAGAGGAAATAAACCCTATACTTAAAATACTTAGAAGTTTTAGAATAATAAGAATACTTAGTAAAAAGACTTCTCTTCTACTAGTTATTCTATTGATATTAGAAGTAGCTTCAGATATTAAATTAAGTTTAGAATTAGTTTTGAAAACTAATAGAAGAGATTTAATTATACTTGAATTAATGTTTAAACTACTAGGATTAATATAGGTTTCTAATTTATAATAATTAGATATAATAATCTTAAGTAAAATTAGAATTCAAGAAATATATTAATAGCTAAAGAAATAAATAGTATATTTAAGATAAGGGATCTAGCTAGCTAAAAATAAATATTTACTTTAATTACTAATAGAAGTAATTATACTAAGACTTTTACTTAACTAATTTAAAGAAACCTAAAATATAGCTCTAAACTTTAACTACTTAAATCAAGATTTTCAACTACTTAGGAACTCAGCTAATAATATAGGAATAGATAATAATAAAAAGTTAAACTAGAGTTTACTATTAATAACTATATTATACTCTTATAAAATATAATAGTAGTATTTTATACTTCTTAGAATACGAATAGGATAGTTTTACTAATATTTATTTACTTAATTAGGAGTAAAAGCTAGATAGAAATAGTTTTAAATTTTTAATAGTATTCTTTAGTATTCAAAATATAGTTTTAAAAAGAAAGATCTTTCTACTAAAATTTTAATATATCCTAATTAATTAGTTATACTACTAACAACTCAAAGAAATATTACTATTTTACTAGAACTACTATTAAAATCCTTTATTAAAATAATAAGAACCAAGATTATAAAGTTAAAAAAGAAAAGTACCTAGTAAGAAATAGATTACTAGGATACTAAAGCTAAGCGTTTTCTTCTTAAATAAACTTTTACTTGGAAGATAAATATAAATAGTCTTTTAGAATACTATAAAGTAAAGATTTATATATATAGGGGTATATAACTAGTTAATCTACTATAAACTATATATATATAGTAATACTAGTTATTTAAACTCTTTAGGTAATTGTAATAATTATAGTATAATTTAACCTTAAAGTCTTCTAGTTTAATATTATTAATATATTTCTAAGTACTATAAAAAACCTTAATAGATTTCTAATAATACTTAAACTATTGGATAAATTTAAAGTTATAAAGTATTATATAGAACTTGAATATACTTTTTATAGACTTCGAGATATACCCCTTCTTTAATATAGAACCTTTCATATTATACTTAAATTATTAGGTTTCTAGCTATACTTAGAAAAGCTTTATTTATTTAAAAAGAAAGTTCAGATATTTATATTCTATTCTATATAAATAATACTTTTCTATTATATTATAAAACAGCCGAAAGGAATACTCTTAAAAATATTGAAAACATTAAATATACTTATAAACTTAGAAAATAAAGTTTTATTGAGTATTTCCTAGGAATTTAAATAATTAGAAATTATAAGTATTATGAGATTTACTTAGTTTATAATGTATATATTACTAAGATTACTAAGCATTTTAATCTTAACTATAATGTAACTCTAATAATACTACTTCTAAAAATAACCTTGATTATAAATAGTAATTAAGCTATATTTTAAGAGATTTATATATACTAGATAAAAATTAGTTTAATCTTCTATACTTTAATTATAATATAACTAGATACCTTATTTATATATTCTCTACTTTTAAGATATTTTATAAATCTTTCTTAAATATACTAAAACACTATAAACTACATAATTTAATATTTTTATAAGATAGGATTCCTAATACTATAATTTAGAAACTTAAGAAATATTAATAAGATATTTTCAATATTTTTAATTCGTACAACTATCTTATTTATAAACTATAAAGAAACTTAAAAATTAAATTATAGCTATATTATCCTTTTATTTAGAGAATTAATCTAATAGAAAGCCATTTAATAGAGTACTATTACTATATTAATAACTAAAAGAGAATTTCTTAGTTTAGAATATATCTTCAAAGAAATAATAATACTAAAAGAACTATTTTGAGATATTAAACTTAACTTTAGAGATATTTAAAAGTCTATTATAATGATTACTAAATTATTAGACTAGTAATCTTAGATAATAAATACTTATTTACTAAACTTTAGTATATAGATATTGAATAGATATAGCTATACTAAGAATACTTAAAAAGTAGTTTTGAAGTAATTTATATACTTATAGACTTAATATAAGTAAATAGATTTATAAAGAATCTTACTTAGTTACTTTTACTCTATACCTAGAATAGTATCTAAACTCTTTACCCTATATATAGATTTAACTATAAATTTTACCTAATAACAGTATTCATACTAATACTAGCTCGTAACTATTTAAAATAATAATGAAATTACTTATTATCATAGATAATTATACCCCTAGTTCTAATATTTAACTTTATAATAATAGAAAACCTTGTAATAATAGTCTATATAAGGAAAACCTTATTAAGACTAGAACTTAATATATATAACTAAAAATAACTATTAAAGTTATAGGGTTAAGAACTTTTATAAACCTCTTGAAGATGAAATAAAATAGAGTATTTATAAAAGCTAGGTATTCCGTAATCTATTACTCTTCTATATCTACACTATCCTTAGTAAAATCTAGTAGCTAGAATAATAATATACTATATTTTTATAATAGAACTAAAATCTCCTCGGAATCTTTATAGCTATTTATAAAAAAANATAATAGAACTAAAATCTCATCGAAATCTATATAGCTATTTATAAAAAAAGAAATATAAAATAGGTATAGAGATATCTAACTATAACTATTATAACTAAAACTATTATTTTATTAAACTAAACCTGAATAAAATTATCTTAAATATTATAATTAATAAGTAATTTATAGATATTTAAAAAAAGATTATCTAGCCAGTCTATAATTTACTATATTAAACTAATAATATTAAAAACTAGGTATTAATTAAGTAGTATTTTAATATTAATATACTACTATAATACTAGTTACTAGATATTTTAGAATATTATAATAATATAATTATAAAAGTTTTAAAAACTATCTAGTTATACTAGGAATATCTATATCTATATATATATTATTTATAAATTAGCTATAATTAATATATTAAGAATATTTACTAATAAGAATAAACTAAATCTTATTATATTTATATAGAAATTATAAGTTAGTTTATATTAGTAATAGAGAACTTTTATATTAGTAATATAAAATTTTATATTAGGGGTANATTAGTAATATAAAATTTCGTCTTAGGGGTAGGTAAAGTTTAGTCTAGGGGATATTAGGGTTATAGATGTTAAGGTTATAATAAATGTTTAAATAGAATACTTATAGTTAGTAGTAATTAAATATCTCGAGATATTTGAATTATATATAGTTATAAAGGTATAAAAGCGTAAAGGTATAAAGGTGTAAAGTTATTATAGAAGGAGTTATTAGTTATTTATTATCTACGAAAAGGTTAACGCGGGGTAGGTATACTAGCTACTATAGCTACGAGGGGTTTAGCCTTAGATTAACTAGGGGCTAGCTATAGTAGTTAGTAGGGGGGGTAGGAGGGCTAAAGTTATACTTTAGGGGGTAATATATCTACTAATAGTCGTAGGAGAAAGCGAGCTATTAGCCCCTCTTATAAAGAATCTTACTTAAACGAAATTTAAATAATTTAGAATATTTCTTAATTTTATAGGTCTATTAGTAATACGTTTAGAGCTAGCTAAAATAAAATAAGATATTTCATAAAGTAATTTCCTATTTACTCAAATATATATATAAATACTCTAAACCTATCCTACTTTTAATAAAATATACTTACTATAATAATATAAAATAAAACGAAATAGTAATATTCTTTAAATTATTTATAAGAAATAAAACTTTCTAACTAAATCCTTATCTAGCTAAGAATTAGCTATTTAAACTTAAAGCCCTAAATAAATAAGTAAAAAATAATAATTAGTATATAGAAGTTAATTTAAAAGAGTATTGAGAATTAATCATAACCCCTAAAACTAGGAATAGATATAAAAGCCTATCTTAAAAATAGAAAATACCTATGAAAACTAGAAACTAGAATACTATATCCTAAACTATAAATTCTGAATACCTTCACAACTAGCTAAAATATGAGACTTTAACTAACTAGAGAACTAGTTATAGTTACTAAAGGTCTAGGAATATAACTATTTAAAACTAGCTACATAGATAGTATAAACTAGGGAGTTTAAATAATAAGAAGGTAAAATACTTAAACTAGAAAAGGTTATTTAATAATAGGAATTAAAATAGTAAAGTTAGAAATACTTATATTTTTAATAAAAATAACTTTAAAATCTTTCTACTATTTTAATCATAGCTCGAGATAATTAAGCTTCTTTATATCACTAACCTTTTTACTTTTTAACTAAGAAATATTAAATTTAAAAGAAGATTCTTAGGTTGAAATACTTATTTTATTAATGTCTGAAATCTATAGAACTTTTAAGTACTTTTTGAATATTTTATATGTCTTATTTAAGACTAGTAGATATATAAATTTTAAACTAGTTTTATATTAATAGTAACATTTAAAAACTGAATCCCTACTACTAATACTAATAATATAAAATTAAGGTCCCCAAGAGAAAATGAAACTTAAATAGTAAACTATATATAGAATAGTTTAACTAAACTATAAATTACTAATAACTCTAATCTAGAATAAATAAACTTTATACTTTTTAGTAGTTTTACTTTTCTTAGAAAAAGTAGACTTAATTAGGGTATCCTTTAAAGTAATAGATTTCTTATTAGGCTTTATAAGTTAATATTAAGTAATCTCGAGTTAACATCTAAGATTATTAATCTCTAAAGAAACTATTTAATTTCTAATATAAAGACTTTTTTATAGTACTAGTTATAGTTTTTAAATTTTTCCTAGGAAACTTAATTTTCTCTTTTTCATCTTCTTTACTATCTTCTTCTTTATTTATAGTATTCTTTCTTAGAGTTTTCATTTTTATTACTAGTAGGTCTAAATAGTTATTCTTTAACTTTAAGATTTCTACTTAAATTGTCTTTATTATTATTAAATAGAAATTTTAAAAGAGAAACTAATACCTCGCTCTCTACTACGACTATTAGTAGATATATTACCCCCTAAAATATAACTTTAGCCCTCCTATCCCCCCCTACTAACTACTATAACTAGCCCCTAGTTAATCTAGGGCTAAACCCCNTTAATACTATATTTCAAATAATAAAGAAAACTATTAAAAAGTTAAAATTATCCTTATCTAGTTTTTACTACTTATTAGGTAAATAAATACCAGTAAAACTATCTTATTTATATTCTAAGAAATATAAAATACTACTATTATATTCTTTTCAGAGTACTATATAATTATTAATAGTAATCTTTAGTTCTAATTACTATTATTATCTATTCCTATATTATTAACTAAACTCTTAAGTAATTAAATATCCTAACCTAGTTAGTTAAAGTTGAGAGCTATATTTTAGTCTATTCTAAGTTAGCTAAATAGGGGTTTTAAAATAAGTACTTTTACTTTTGATTAGAATAAGTATCTTTTCTCAATTAACTAGATCTTTAATTTTAAATACATTATCTAGTTTTCTAACTATCAATATATTTCTTAAATTCTAATTCTTACCTAGGATTATTATATCTCATTACTATTAATTAGAAACCTAACTCAATCCTATTAATATAAATATTAATTTAGATATAATTAAACCTTTTTATTAACCCGCTTGACGTAGTGGTTTAACGTCTAGCTAGCTCTTACTATCACAGTAGAAGTAGTAGGTTCGAATCCTGTAGCGGGCAAGCGTAACCGGTTCTACTAGTTACGTAAACTATATAGTAACTATTACTAGTTATCGGCTTTTACTACTTACTATTAATAGCTAGTAAATATTAATAGCTAGTAATAAGTACTACTAGCTAGCTAGTATTAGTATTACGTAACTATAATCCTTAAAGAGTAACTATAATAGATATAGGCTTATACCTTCCTTTTATACTTTCCGTATTTATTAGCTATTATATGAACTAACTATATTTACTATTTAAAGTTTTCTCCGTTTAACGGTTCCTCAGAACTAGTAGTATCTATAGGGTAAATAAAACAAGAACTAATAACTAGGTATAACTACTTTTAAAGGATCCCGGAGAGGTATATGACTTTAGATAGATCAGAGACCTTTAATACAACCCCAATAGAATATAGTAATATATTAATATTAAAATATTACTTAATTAAGACCTAATCCCTAATATCATTAGTTTTATATAATAAGTTATAAGTTAACTAAATAATCTTCTTTTTAATATCTATAAGCTATTTATTGATTATAATACTTAAGGTAATTTTATGAAAACTTATTTTAATAAAATAATAATTTTAGTTATAATAGTTATAGGTAGATATCTCTATACCTATTCTATACTTCTTTTTTATAGGTAGTTATATAGATTTTAAGGAGATTTCAGTTCTATTATAAAAGATATAGAAACATAATAGATTATAGAATACTTAGTCTTTATAAGAACTCTATTTTATTCAATTTTAAAAAATCTATAAAAGTTCTTAACCTTAAAATCTTGATAGTTATTTTTAACCTATATATATTAAGCTTTAGTCTTGATAAAACTCTCCCTATATAAACTTTTACTATAAGGATTTCTATCACTATAAAATTAAATATCAGACCTAGGGGTATAATTATCTATAATAATAAGTAATTTTATTACTATTTTAACTAGTTATAAGCTAGTATTAGTATAAATACTATTATTAAGTAAAATTTTATTAAATATCAGACCTAGGGGTATAATTATCTATAATAATAAGTAATTTCATTACTATTTTTACTAGTTATAAGCTAGTATTAGCATGAATGCTATTATTAGGTAAAAAGAATATAATTAGATTTATATATAGGATAAAGAGCTTAGATACTATTCCAGATACAAAGCAAAAGTAACTAAATACAAATTTCAAAGTGGAAACTTTCTTAGGATAATTATAGAGATATTTTAAACTAGTAATAATAGTAGGTCTTTTTATTAAAGTAGTAGTTTTCTTTATAATACTATTAAATTTTAATATTTTAGGACTATAGGTTAGGGATAATAATAGATATTCCTATAAGTTAGTGAATTCCGCGAAATATAACTAAACAAAAAGCTTTAGTTAAAATATTTAAGCTTTATATTATAGTTAGAAGTTTAGACTAATAAAAAAATAAAATTTTTTAATATGAGTAACCTAAGTTTAAATTTTAGAAACAAAATACTTTTAAATAAAGTTACTAAAAGTAAGAAGTAAATTAAGAGTCAGAAAAGATGAGGTAAAATAATAAGTATTAACTTGTTCAGAAAAGATAAAAAAAGAAAGCAAATACTAAGTAAAATAGGTTTCTTAAAAAGATTAAAGAAAAATATTTTAAGTATAAAACTTATTATCCTTACTAATTAAGTAAAAATAAAAAATAATTAAAATAATTTTAAACTTTAATGTTCTACTACTTTTTATATTAGAGTCAAAGAGTATTTATTGAAGTTTGGGAATAAAGTATCCGAAAACTAGTATTATTCCGTTTAATAATTCGAAGTATACTAGGAGATTAGTAGTGATAATATAAGTATTGTTAATATTGACGTTAATTGGTTGTTTTTTTACCTTAATAGCAGGATTCTTAACTTTACTAGTATATTTTTTAATAGACTTAAAGAACTTATTTTATAATTACAATATTAGTAATAATTGATATATATTAATAGACTTAAAGTTGATATATAAGATTTATACTAATAAAATATATTACTTATAAATATAGAAAAGTAAAAGGGGCTAATAGCTTACTTTCTACTACGACTATTAGTAGATATATTACCCCCTAAAGTATAACTTTAGCTTTCCTACCCCCCGCTAACTATTATAGCTTATTATAGCTAGCTTCTAGTTGATCTAGGGCTAAACCCCTTATAGCTATAGTTAGTATACTTACCTCGCGTTAACCTTTTCGTAGATAATAATTAATTAATAACTCCTTCTATAATAACCTTATACCTTTATACCCTTATACCTTTATAGCTATTAATATATAATTCGAATATCTTAGAATATTTAATTACTACTAACTATAGGTACTCTATTTAAATATTTATCATAACTTCAATATCTATAACTTTAATATCCCCTAGACTGAACCTTACTTACTCTTAAGACCAGATTTTATACTACTAATATAAAAGTTTTTTATTATCAATATAAGCTACCTTATAATCTCTATATAACTATAGTAAGACTTGGCTTATTTTGCTAGTAAATAATCTTAATATATTAACTATAGCTAACCTATAAGTAATATTTATATAAATATAGATATTCCTAGTATAGCTTAATAGCTTTTAAAACTACTATAATTATATTATTATAATACTCTAAAATATCTAGTAACTAGTATTATAGTAGTATATCAATATTAAAGTATTATGTAATTAACATTTAGCCTTTAATATTATTAGTTTAGTATAGTAACTTATAGTTTAGCTAGATAATCTTTTTTTGAATAATTATATATTACTTATTAATCATAATATTTAGGATAATTGTATCAAAACTTATTTTAATAAAATAATAGTTTTAGTTATAATAGTTATAGTTAGATATTTCGATACTTATTCTATAGTTCTTTTTTAGAAGTAGTTATATAGACTTCGAGGAGACTTTAGTTATATTATAAGAATATAGTATATTACTATTCTAGTTATTATACCTTACTAAAAATAGTTTAGATATACAAAAATAATAGATTACGGAATACTTAGTTTTTATGAATGCTTTATTTTGATCTACTTTTAAGGAATTTATAAAGGTTCTTAACCTTATAACCTTGATAGTTACTTTTAGCTATATATATTAAACTTTAACCTAGATAGAGTTTTCCCCGATTATTATTATAAGGTCTTTTATTAATATAAAATTGAATATTAGAATTAGGGGTATAATTATCTATAATAATAAGTAATTTCATTACTATTTTAACTAGTTATAAGCTAGTATTAGTATTAATACTATTATCAGGTAAAATATATAATTAAATCTATATATAAAGTAAAGAGCTTAGATACTATTCTAAGTATAGAGTAAAAGTAACTAAATAAATAAAGAAGAGTAATTATTAAAAGTATTAGTATAGAGGAGAAGAAAGAAACTAGTAGGTGAAAAATAATAAATATTTTATTTATAATATATAAAAAGGGGAGGGGCTGATGGCTCGTTCTCTACTATAACTATTAGTAAATATATTACCCCCTAAAATACGACTTTAGCTCTCCTACCCCCCCCGCTAACTATTATAGCTAGCCCCTAGTTAATCTGGGGCTGAACCCCTCGCGGCTATAGCTAGTATACCTGCCTCGTATTAACTTTTTTAATAATAAATAACTGACAACTCTTTCCACGATAACCTTATACTTTTATACCTTTATACTTTTACAGCTACGTATAATTTAAATATCTTAAGATATTTAGTTACTACTAANTAGATAATAAATAACTGATAACTCCTTCTATAATAACCTTATACCCTTATACCCTTATACCCTTATACCTTTACACCTTTATAGCTATTAATATATAATTCGAATATCTCAAGATATTTAATTACTACTAACTATAGGTACTCTATTCGAATATTTATTATAACTTTAATATTTATGATTTTGATGTTTCTGTTATAGACTAAGCTTTACTTACCCCTGAGATGAGATTTTATATTACTAATATGAAAGTTCTCTGTTACTGATACGAGCTAACTTATAATCTCTATATAAGTATAGCGGGACTTGGTTTGTTTTTATTAGCGAATAATCTTGACACGTTAATTAATTACGGCTAATAGCCGACTTATAAATAATACTTATATAGATATAGATATTCCTGGTGTAGCTAGATGGCTTTTAAAATTTCTGTGATCATATTATTATAATATTCTAAAGTATCTAGTAACTAGTATTATAGTAGTATATTAATATTAGGGTATTACCTAATTAATACCTACTTTCCGATATTATTAGCTTAGTATAGTAGGTTATAGGTTAGCTAGATGATTTTTTTTTGAATATCTATAAGCTACTTATGAATTATAATACTTAGGATAATTTTATTAAAGTTTATTTTAATAAAGTAATAGTTTTAGTTATAATAGTTGTGGTTGGATATCTCTATATTTATTCTATATTTCTTTTTTTATAGGTAGCTATATAGATTTCGAGGAGATTTCAGTTCTATTATAAAGGATACGGAAGAGTAATGGATTATAGAATGCCTAGTTCTTATAAGTGCTCTGTTTTATTCTATTTTCAAGAGGTTTATAAAGGTTCTTAACCCTATAACTTTAGTAGTTATTTTTAGCTATATATGTTAAGCCCTAGTCTTAATAAAGCTTTCTTTATATAAACTATTACTAAGAAGTCTTCTACTGCTATAGGGTTGAATGTCGGAACTAGGGGTATAATTATCTATGATAATAGGTAATTTCATTACTGTTTTAACTAGTTGCGAGCCGGTATTAGTATGAATACTGTTATTAGGTAAATTTTATAGTTAAATCTATATATAGGGTAAAGAGCTTAGATACTATTCCAGGTACAGAGCAAAAGTAACTAAATAGAAGTTATAATAATTATAATTATTAAGGTTTATATAGAGAAGTTTTGAGATATTTAGTAGTAGTTTTATAGTTTCCCTATATTAATTATTATTAATTATAGATTAGACTAGATTAGTATTTTCTAGATAATATTATACTAGTTAATAAGAATATAGTAATTCTTATTAATATTATTCTATCCTTAGATAAATAGTAGGATAAAGAGGGTAATACTTAAGATTGAAGTTTTCTTATAAGTATATTCTATTTTTTATAACTAGACTAGCTAGTTTATATTATTATTTATTAGTTAGTACTAAATAATAAGGATTTTGTAGTAATTAGAATAAGTTTAAATAGGTTTTTAAATAAGTTTAATATTATATTTATTTTATATTCTAAAAATAATAGAGTAAAGTATATATTCTAGTCTAGGATAGGTTTTAGTTTTCCTATTTTATTTTAAGGATAGTATTACTATAGTTTAAGTAATAATAGTATATACATAGTAGTATAATAGAATAGGTATAAATAGGATATAATAAGTAGCTAAAAAGTTCTAGGTTAGGGATAAAATATAGTTATCTTTATATTATATTAAAATAAATCGGCTAAGTAAGAAACTTAATTAGGTATTATCTAAATATAGGGTTATTAATATATTAAACTTACTAAATATTACTTTAGATATCCTTATAAATATTTACCTAATATTCTATATTAACTTTATTAAATAAGTAGAAGATAGCTTACTACTATTATAATAGTATATAAATATATAACCTGATTTTATTTTAGTTCTTATTAAAGAAGATAGTGAAATTTATGAGGAATATAATATTAAAGAGATATCAGTAGTAAAGAATATACCTAGGTAAGGATATAATTATAATATATTAGTTAAATAGAAAAGTTATAATATTTTGATATAGGAATTCTTAGAAAGCTTTACTAATAATAAAGTTATAATATAATTTGAGTTATAATAAAGGGATATTAGAGAGAATAATAGTTTAATATTAATTTACTAATAGCGGAAAACTATATAAGCTATAAATTAAGTAATATAATAGCTTTTAGGGGGTATATATAACTAGTTATTAGATTTATTTTTAAGGTACTAGATAAATAAATTAAATAAAAAAATTAGTATTATTTTTATATTTCTGGAATTTTTCTTCTCTTTAGTTATTATTTTCTTTTTCTTTTTCTTCATTATTAGTAATAGTAATAGGGGATACTTATTTATAGATAAAGTATTATTAGTATTAGGTAAGGGGAGTAATTATATAGTAGTAGTAGATAAATAAGCTAGTTTTAGTAAGGTTAAAGATATAGCTATAATATTAGTAAAGTATAGTATAATTACTAGAATATACTATAGTATTTTGTTATAAAAGAGTTAGTATAATAAAGATAAAGAAAGAGAAGGGGGGGAATTTATTATTATTTCTATAATACTACTAAGGTTAGTAAGCATTTATTTAGAGGTAAAAATAAGAATAGAAGTGGGAGTATTTTTAATATAAAATAAAGGAATAGTAAGTATAGTAGTAATATAAGTAGGGGTTATTTATTAAATATAATAGAAGTAGTTATTATAGTATTAGATCATAGTAGAGAATTTAAGTAATAGAATAGTAGTATAGTGGGGAGTAATAATATTGTTTTTTTAGAGGTAGTAATAGTAGGGGAGATAATATGTTTACTAAGTAAGATTAAATTATTAATTTAGTAGCTAGCGGCGCGTAGTTTAGGGCTAGTAGTAAAGAGGTATGAGTTTTATTTATATTTATTTTTTAATTTTAAGTATTTATAGTAGGAGTAGCTACGACTTAATATATAGGGGTAGGTAATATTATTCTTATTTTATTTTTAATAATAATTTAAATAGGTAGAAATAACTATATTAGGGAACTAGTTGTTTTTATTATTGGAATTACTTTTAATAATATAGTTATTATAGGAATAAATAGTAAGTTCAGAAGAGGTATAATAATAGGAAGAGTTATTATTAAGAGGGCTAGATCTAGTAGTAATAGTAGTTAATATAATAAAGAATAAAATATAAAAGGGGGAAGGAGGGTAAAATAGTAGTAAAGTAGTAGTGAAATAGTAGTATTATAATAGGTATAAGATAGGAGTTATATGAAGTTAGAAGAAAGAAAATAAAGCTATATATAGAGGGAAAAAAAGGTTTTTTTATAGATTAATAGAAGAAGAGTATAGTATAGGATTACTTAGGGTAAATATAGTATTAATTTTACTATTAGTAAAACTATCTAATATTAATAGTATTTGAATTTTCTTATTAGTAGGACTATTTAATATTAGTAGTATTTGAGGAAGTTATTTTAATAGATTTTTCTTATTAGTTAGACTAGTTTAGGTAGTTAGAAGTTATAGTTATATTATAAAGTTATTAATATTATATATTATTATAGTAATAGGGTAGAGGGGTAGTAAAGGGTATATTATAGACCTAAGTTTCAGGGTTTATATAAGATATTACTATTAGGGCTCTATATAATTACTACCCCTATAATTTAGTGAAGAGTTTTTATTTTCAGTATAAATTCTTTAAGTTTATTATAATACTATTAAGGTATTACTAAAGTACTTCTTATAGCTAGTTTCTAATACTCATATCTTAATTAGTTAAAGAGATATCTGTTTATCTAGATACCTAGTATTTCGACGGAAGTGTTTTAGTAAATTAATAGACTTTCTTAATAGCTTTTTTTATATATACTATTATTACTTCTCAACTCTAACTCTAGTTAAACTTTCTTTTTAACTAAAACCCTATTATCCTATTTATTTATAAACTAACTTTCTTTCTCTAATATTTTTCCGATTTTTCGCTGAATTTTTATTGATGTTTTTATGTTGAAGAAACTTAGTAGTATTGTTATAGTAGCTAGCTAAACTTTGGGATGCATAGACTTTTTCTATTAGCAAAGCGGCGCATTACCAAAATGCCTCCGTCAAAATACCAGGAATCGTTTATCTGTACTCAGTACGGATATCCGTATCCGTACATGCTTGAGCTGTTGGAGTGTACCTAGGTAGCCCTGTCCGCTTGCCAAGCCGCATTACGCACTACTCGCTATTATCCCAACCTGAGGGCGGCGTGTCAATCTCCCGCGAGCCTTGGCCTATCCATCTCATTATACTCCGTACCTATTCATCCCTATCCGTACATTGCACGTATCCCTCTACCCATCTTCAAACACCAACCGCACGACACCGCCGCTTTTGAACCGGATCCTTCGATTTCATCGCTACGCAGCGACCCGTCTTCTGCTCTGCAAAGGTAGGGTAAGCTTGCACTGCACGGCTCACCTCGAAGTGTCGTTCACCGTATGTGCCCTTCCTGCGTAGCACCTCCGCCGGGCGGTATCACCCTTCCCGATCGGCTGATGATTCTTTGACCGACACATTGTTATTAACCGTAATCCATCGACTTAGATATTGACATCTATCCGGTCGATTTTTGCTGGTCTCTCGCGACTCTTTGCTCCACCCCACCGTCTGAGCCTGCCGGTAACTCAAGGTGTCAGGCTGTCTTCAAATTTGCTGCCATTATCGCGCTCGACTCGTACCTTCGGCTTCATCCCCGTCAACGATATTTGACCCGAAAACTTCTCCGTCTACTGCTTAAGCAAAGCTGCACATACGTGATAAACGCCATACAGTCCCCTGACACTCGCAGAGCGCAAGAGAGCGTTCGGCCGTCCATCGTCTCCGTCCACACTACTCANAATTAAAAAGAATAATATTAATATACTAGGGGGTAGATAGGTCTATAAAATCAAGCCTAATAATTAGGATCCTGAAAATCCTATATATAAGGTAAAATAAGTTACTTAAGGTTTTAACTAGTACTTTAATATTAATTATTTAGAGACTTTTAATATAACTTATAAGCCTGAAAATTATAGATATTTATTTATTATAGCTATTTATTATAACTAGATCTCAATTTAGTATAATATTACTATAGTCTTTACCTATTTTAAAGTTAATAAAAAGATCTATATTATTTTACTTACTAGTTTTATCTATAATAAAGATTTAAAAAGTTTAGTCTTTAACGAAAACTATAAGAATTAGCTTTTTGTTTATTTACTTAATAAAGCTCTTTATAGGTTAAAATAAAGCCTTAAGTTATAGTATTAATACCTTAAATCGATTTTATATAAAATTAGTTTTAAAGTTTCTCCTTATAATAAAGGAATTTTTATTCTTAATATTACTTTTAAAGGAAAGAAATACTTAGCTATTTTAGCTTATTATATTAATAATATGCTATTAGGAG